>JAHZMJ010000127.1:0-80242 GCA_030067965.1 Latrodectus elegans | reverse complement strand
ACACTCCTCAATTTTCTAAAATACAAAAAAAACACAAAAATTTCACTTTTAAAGCTGGGGTTGATTAGGACATTTTAGGTGTCAAGAAATATCTGGAACCAAACTGAATTCTGAAGAAGAGACTATTTCTAACATTTTGATGTAATAATATTTAAGATCCCATGGTTGGAGTCATAACATTCCTCAATTTTCTAAAATCCAAACAAAAACACCGAAAAATTTGAATTCTTAAAAAGAAAGGGGAGGTGATTAGGTACATTTTAGAACACTAGAAGATGTCTGGAACCAACTTGAATTTTGTAGAGGAGACTGTTGCGAAACATTTTGATGTATTAATATTAAAGATCGCATGGTTGAAATCATAACACTCGTCAATTTTTAAAATACAATCAAAAACACACAAAATTGATTTTAATAGGGGGAATTAGAACATTTTAGGTGAGAAGAAATGTCTGGCACCAAACTAAATCTTGCAGAGGAGACTGTTGCCAACACAATGATGTATTAATATTTAAGATCCTATGGTTGAAGTCGGTGCAATTCCGATTTTTAAAATCCGATGGAAAAGACATAATAATTTGAATTTTTTAAAAATGTTGTGGGCTGATTAGTACATTTTAGAACACTTGAGATGTCTGGAATCGAATTGAATCTCATAGAGGACACTGTTGCAAAATTCATTATGTATTATTATTTAAGATACCATGGTTAGAGCCGTATCACTCTTTAAATATTTAAAATCAAATCAAAAACACCGAAATTTTAATATCTTTAAAGGGGGTGATTAGGTCATTTCAGGAGACTAGAGATGTCTGGGGCAAAACTGATTCTTGTATAGGACACTGTTGCAAATATTTTGATTTATTAATATTTAACATCCCATGGTTTAAGTTCTAGCATTCCTCAATTTTCAAAAATCTAACCAAACAGACACAAAAATGCTTAAAAAAAGTTTGTGGTCGTGATTAGGTCATTTTAGGTGCCTAGAAATGTCTGGAGCCAAACTGAATCTTGTAGTGGAAACTGTTGCGAACATTTTCATGTATTAATATTTAAGATCCTATGGTTGGAGTCGGTGCACTCCTCAAATTTCTAAAATCCGATCATAAAGACACAAAAATTGGAATTCTTAAAAATGGTGTGTAGGGGCTGATTAGGACATTTTAGAACACTAGATACGTCTAGAACCAAATTGTGTCTTATAGAAGACATTGTTCCGAATATTTTGATGTATTAATAATTAAGTTCCCATGGTTAGAGGTGCCTATACCTTATCAATTACCTAAAATCCAACCAAAAGACCGAAGAATTTGGATTCTTTAAAAGGGGGGTTTTATAGGAAATTTTAGGAGACTAGTGATGTCTGTGACCAAAATATTTCTGGTAGACGATGCATTTGCGAACATATTGATATATTAGTACTTAAGACCCCATGGTTGAAATGTTAACACTCCTCAATTTTTCAAATACAATCAAAATTACACAAAATTTATTTTTATAAGGGGGAGATCAGGACATTTTAGGTGTCCAGAAATGTTAAGCACCAAGCCGAATCTTGTTTTGCAGACTGATGCACACATTTTGACGTATTAATATTTAAGATAAAATGGTTGGAGTCGCAACACTCCTCATTTTTCTTATATTTGACCGAAATGATTTAAAAATTTGACTTTTTAAAGGGTGGGGTTGATTATGAGACTTAAGTTACTAGAAATGTGTGGAACCAAACTGAATCTTTTAGAGGAGACATTTGTGAACATTTTGATATACTAATATTTAAGATCCCATGGTTGGAGTCATAACTCTCCTCAATTTTCTAAAATACAAACAAAAACACACAAAATTCACTTTTATAGCTGGGGGTGATTAGGACATTTTAGGTGTCAAGAAATATCTGGAACCAAACTGAATTCTGAAGAAGAGACTATTTTTAACATTTTGATGTATTGATATTTAAGATCCCATGGTTGAAATCATGACACTCCTCAATTTCCTAAAATACGATAAAAAAACATAAGTTTAATACTTTATAAAGGGGGGTATTAGGACATTTTAGAAGGCTAGAAATGTCTTGAATCAAACTGAATCTTGTATAGGCGAGTTTTTCGAACATTTTCATGCATTAATATTTAAGATCCTATGGTTGGAGTTGGAGTTCTTCTCAATTTTTTAAAAACCAACCAAAAAGACAAAAAATTTGAATTCTTTAAAAAGAAAGTGGGCTGATTAGTACATTTTAGAACACTACAGATGTCTGGAACCAAATTGAACTTTGTAGAGGATACTAATGCGAAACTTTTTTATGTATTAAAATTAAAGATCGCATGGTTGGGGTCGTAACACTCCTCAATTTTTTAAAATACAATCAAAAATACACAAAATTGATTTTTAAGGGGGGTTGATTAGAACATTTTAGGTGAGAAGAAATGTCTGGCACCAAACTAAATCTTGCAGAGGAGACTGTTGCGAACACAATGATGTATTAATATTTAAGATCCTATGGTTGAAGTCGGTGCAATTCCGATTTTTTAAAATCCGATGGAAAAGACATAATAATTTGAATTTTTTAAAAATGTTGTGGGCTGATTAGTACATTTTAGAATACTTGAGATGTCTGGAATCGAATTGAATCTCATAGAGGACACTGTTGCAAAATTCATTATGTATTATTATTTAAGATACCATGATTAGAGCCGTATCACTCTTTAAATATTTAAAATCAAATCAAAAACACCGAAATTTTAATATCTTTAAAGGGGGGGGTGATTAGGTCATTTCAGGAGACTAGAGATGTCTGGGGCAAAACTGATTCTTGTATAGGACACTGTTGCAAATATTTTGATTTATTAATATTTAACATCCCATGGTTTAAGTTCTAGCATTCCTCAATTTACAAAAATCTAACCAAACAGACACAAAAATGCTTAAAAAATGAAAGAAGGCGTGATTAGGTCATTTTAGGTGCCTAGAAATGTCTGGAGCCAAACTGAATCTTGTAGTGGAAACTGTTGCGAACATTTTCATGTATTAATATTTAAGATCCTATGGTTGGAGTCGGTGCACTCCTCAAATTTCTAAAATCCGATCATAAAGACACAAAAATTGGAATTCTTAAAAAAGGTGTGTAGGGGCTGATTAGGACATTTTAGAACACTAGATACGTCTAGAACCAAATTGTGTCTTATAGAAGACACTGTTCCGAATATTTTGATGTATTAATAATTAAGTTCCCATGGTTAGAGGTGCCTATACCTTATCAATTACCTAAAATCCAACCAAAAAGACCGAAGAATTTGGATTCTTTAAAAGGGGGGGTTTTATAGGAAATTTTAGGAGACTAGTGATGTCTGTGACCAAAATATTTCTGGTAGACGATGCATTTGCGAACATATTGATATATTAGTACTTAAGACCCCATGGTTGAAATGTTAACACTCCTCAATTTTTCCAAATACAATCAAAATTACACAAAATTTATTTTTATAAGGGGGAGATCAGGACATTTTAGGTGTCCAGAAATGTTAAGCACCAAGCCGAATCTTGTTTTGCAGACTGATGCACACATTTTGACGTATTAATATTTAAGATAAAATGGTTGGAGTCGCAACACTCCTCATTTTTCTTATATTTGACCGAAATGATTTAAAAATTTGACTTTTTAAAGGGTGGGGGGTTGATTATGAGACTTAAATTACTAGAAATGTGGGGAACCAAACTGAATCTTTTAGAGGAGACATTTGTGAACATTTTGATATACTAATATTTAAGATCCCATGGTTGGAGTCATAACTCTCCTCAATTTTCTAAAATACAAACAAAAACACACAAAATTCACTTTTATAGCTGGGGGTGATTAGGACATTTTAGGTGTCAAGAAATATCTGGAACCAAACTGAATTCTGAAGAAGAGACTATTTTTAACATTTTGATGTATTGATATTTAAGATCCCATGGTTGAAATCATGACACTCCTCAATTTCCTAAAATACGATAAAAACATAAGTTTAATACTTTATAAAGGGGGGTATTAGGACATTTTAGAAGGCTAGAAATGTCTTGAATCAAACTGAATCTTGTATAGGCGAGTTTTTCGAACATTTTCATGCATTAATATTTAAGATCCTATGGTTGGAGTTGGAGTTCTTCTCAATTTTTAAAAACCAACCAAAAAGACAAAAAATTTGAATTCTTTAAAAAGAAAGTGGGCTGATTAGTACATTTTAGAACACTACAGATGTCTGGAACCAAATTGAACTTTGTAGAGGATACTAATGCGAAACTTTTTTATGTATTAAAATTAAAGATCGCATGGTTGGGGTCGAAACACTCCTCAATTTTTAAAATACAATCAAAAATACACAAAATTGATTTTTAAGGGGGGTTGATTAGAACATTTTAGGTGAGAAGAAATGTCTGGCACCAAACTAAATCTTGCAGAGGAGACTGTTGCGAACACAATGATGTATTAATATTTAAGATCCTATGGTTGAAGTCGGTGCAATTCCGATTTTTTAAAATCCGACGGAAAAGACATAATAATTTGAATTTTTAAAACTGTTGTGGGCTGATTAGTACATTTTAGAACACTTGAGATGTCTGGAATCGAATTGAATCTCATAGAGGACACTGTTGCATAATTCATTATGTATTATTATTTAAGATACCATGGTTAGAGCTGTATCACTCTTTAAATATTTAAAATCAAATCAAAAACACCGAAATTTTAATATCTTTAAAGGGGGGGTGATTAGGTCATTTCAGGAGACTAGAGATGTCTGGGGCAAAACTGATTCTTGTATAGGACACTGTTGCAAATATTTTGATTTATTAATATTTAACATCCCATGGTTTAAGTTCTAGCATTCCTCAATTTACAAAAATCTAACCAAACAGACACAAAAATGCTTAAAAAATGGGAGGGGGCGTGATTAGGCCATTTTAGGTACCTAGAAATGTCCGGAGCCAAACTGAATCTTGTAGTGGAAACTGTTGCGCACATTTTGACGTATTAATATTTAAGATAGTTGGTTGGAGTCGCAACACTCCTCATTTTTCTTATATTTGACCGAAATGATTTAAAAATTTGACTTTTTAAAGGGTGGGGGGTTGATTATGAGACTTTAGTTACTAGAAATCTGTGGAACCAAACTGAATCTTTAAGAGGAGACTGTTCTGAACATTTTGATATAGTAATATTTAAGATCCCATGGTTGGAGTAATAACACTCCTCAATTTTCTAAAATACAAACAAAAACACACAAAATTCACTTTCATAGCTGGGGGTGATTAGGACAATTTAGGTGTAAAGAAATGTCTGGAAACCAACTGATTTCTGAAGAGGAGACTATTGCAAACATTTTGATGTATTAATATTTAAGATCCCATGGTTGAAATCATAACACTCCTCAATTTCCTAAAATACGATAAAAACATAAGTTTAATAATTTATAGAGGGTGTAGGTGGTTATTAGGACAATTTAGATGCCTAGAAATGTCTTGAATCAAATTGAATCTTATAGCGGCGATTTTTCGATCATTTTCATGTATTAATATTTAAGATCCTATGGTTGGAGTGTTCGCTCTTCTCAATTTTCTAAGATCTGAACAAAAACACAAAAATTTGAAATCTTAAAAAGAAAGGGGCTGATTAGGACATTTTAGACGAAGAGAGATGTCTGGAACCAAATTGAATGTGGAAGAGGACACTGATGCGAACATTTTGATGTATTAATATTAAAGATCGCATTGTTGGTGTCGTAACACTCCTCAAATATCTAAAATCCAAACAAAAACACCGAAAAATTTGAATTCTTAAAAAAGGGGGGGAGGTGATTAGGTCATTTTAGGTGACTAGAAATGTCTGGAGCCAAACTAAATGTTAGACGAGACTGTTGCGAACATTTTTATGTATTAATATTGAAGATACCATGCTTTGAATCATAACACTCCTCAGTTTTTTAAAATACAATCAAAAATACACAAAATTGATTTTTAAGGGGGGTTGATTAGAACATTTTAGGTGAGAAGAAATGTCTGGCACCAAACTAAATCTTGCAGAGGAGACTGTTGCGAACACAATGATGTATTAATATTTAAGATCCTATGGTTGAAGTCGGTGCACTTCCGATTTTTTAAAATCCGACCTAAAAGACATAATAATTTGAATATTTAAAAATGTTGTTGGGCTGATTAGTACATTTTAGAACACTTGAGATGTCTGGAATCGAATTGAATCTCATAGAGGACATTGTTGCAAAATTAATTATGTATTATTATTTAAGATCCCATGGTTAGAGCCGTATCACTCTTTAAATATTTAAAATCAAATCAAAAACACCGAAATTTTAATATCTTTAAAGGGGGGGGTGATTAGGTCATTTCAGGAGACTAGAGATGTCTGGGGCAAAACTGATTCTTTTATAGGACACTGTTGCAAATATTTTCATTTATTAATATTTAACATCCCATGGTTTAAGTTCTAGCATTCCTCAATTTTCAAAAATCTAACCAAAAAGACACAAAAATGCTTAAAAAATGGGAGGGGGCGTGATTAGGCCATTTTAGGTACCTAGAAATGTCTGGAGCCAAACTGAATCTTGTAGTGGAAACTGTTGCGAACACTTTCATGTATTAATATTTAACATCCTATGGTTAGAGTCGGTGCACTCAACAAATTTCTAAAATCCGATCAAAAAGACACAAAAATTAGAATTCTTAAAAAAGGTGTGTAGGGGCTGATTAGGACATTTTAGAACACTAGATACGTCTAGAACCAAAGTGGGTCTTATATAAAACACTGTTGCGAATATTTTGATGTATTAATAATTACGATCTCATGATTAGAGGTGTGTACCTTATCAATTATCTAAAATCCAACCAAAAATACCGAAGAATTTGGATTCTTTAAAAGGGGGGGTTGTATAGGAAATTTTAGGACTCTAGAGATGTCTGTGACCAAAATATTTCTGGTAGAGGATACATTTGCGAACATATTGATGTATTAGTATTTAAGACCCCATGGTTGAAATGTTAACACTCCTCAATTTTTCAAATACAATCAAAATTACACAAAATTTATTTTTATAAGGGGGAGATCAGGACATTTTAGGTGTCCAGAAATGTGAAGCACCAAGCCGAATCTTATTTTGGAGACTGATGCGCACCTTTTGACGTATAATTATTTAAGATACCATGGTTGGAGTCGCAACACTCCTCATTTTTCTTAAATTTGACAAAAATGAATTAAAAATTTGACTTTTTAAAGGGTGGGAGGTTGATTATGAGACTTATTTTACTAGAGATGTGTGGAACCAAACTGAATCTTTTAGAGGAGACATTTGTGAACATTTTGATATACTAATATTTAAGATCCCATGGTTGGAGTCATAACTCTCCTCAATTTTCTAAAATACAAACAAAAACACACAAAATTCACTTTTATAGCTGGGGGTGATTAGGACATTTTAGGTGTCAAGAAATATCTGGAACCAAACTGAATTCTGAAGAAGAGACTATTTTTAACATTTTGATGTATTGATATTTATGATCCCATGGTTGAAATCATGACACTCTTCAATTTTCTAAAATACGATAAAAAAACATAAGTTTAATACTTTATAAAGGGGGGGTATTAGGACATTTTAGAAGACTAGAAATGTCTTGAATCAAACTGAATCTTGTATAGGCGAGTTTTTCGAACATTTTCATGCATTAATATTTAAGATCCTATGGTTGGAGTTGGAGTTCTTCTCAATTTTTTAAAACCAACCGAAAAGACAAACAATTTGAATTCTTTAAAAAGAAAGTGGGCTGATTAGTACATTTTAGAACACTACAGATGTCTGGAACGAAATTGAACTTTGTAGAGGATACTAATGCGAAACTTTTTTATGTATTAAAATTAAAGATCGCATGGTTGGGGTCGTAACACTCCTCAATTTTTTAAAATACAATCAAAAATACACAAAATTGATTTTTAAGGGGGGTTAATTAGAACATTTTAGGTGAGAAGAAATGTCTGGCACCAAACTAAATCTTGCAGACGAGACTGTTGCGAACACAATGATGTATTAATATTTAAGATCCTATGGTTGAAGTCGGTGCAATTCCGATTTTTTAAAATCCGATGGAAAAGACATAATAATTTGAATTTTTAAAAATGTTGTGGGCTGATTAGTACATTTTAGAATACTTGAGATGTCTGGAATCGAATTGAATCTCATAGAGGACACTGTTGCAAAATTCATTATGTATTATTATTTAAGATACCATGATTAGAGCCGTATCACTCTTTAAATATTTAAAATCAAATCAAAAACACCGAAATTTTAATATCTTTAAAGGGGGGTGATTAGGTCATTTCAGGAGCCTAGAGTTGTCTGGGGCAAAACTGATTCTTGTATAGGACACTGTTGCAAATATTTTGATTTATTAATATTTAACATCCCATGGTTTAAGTTCTAGCATTCCTCAATTTACAAAAATCTAACCAAACAGACACAAAAATGCTTAAAAATGAAAGGGGGCGTGATTAGGTCATTTTAGGTGCCTAGAAATGTCTGGAGCCAAACTGAATCTTGTAGTGGAAACTGTTGCGAACATTTTCATGTATTAATATTTAAGATCCTATGGTTGGAGTCGGTGCACTCCTCAAATTTCTAAAATCCGATCATAAAGACACAAAAATTGGAATTCTTAAAAAAGGTGTGTAGGGGCTGATTAGGACATTTTAGAACACTAGATACGTCTAGAACCAAATTGTGTCTTATAGAAGACATTGTTCCGAATATTTTGATGTATTAATAATTAAGTTCCCATGGTTAGAGGTGCCTATACCTTATCAATTACCTAAAATCCAACCAAAAAGACCGAAGAATTTGGATTCTTTAAAAGGGGGTTTTATAGGAAATTTTAGGAGACTAGTGATGTCTGTGACCAAAATATTTCTGGTAGACGATGCATTTGCGAACATATTGATATATTAGTACTTAAGACCCCATGGTTGAAATGTTAACACTCCTCAATTTTTCCAAATACAATCAAAATTACACAAAATTTATTTTTATAAGGGGGAGATCAGGACATTTTAGGTGTCCAGAAATGTTAAGCACCAAGCCGAATCTTGTTTTGCAGACTGATGCACACATTTTGACGTATTAATATTTAAGATAAAATGGTTGGAGTCGCAACACTCCTCATTTTTCTTATATTTGACAGAAATGATTTAAAAATTTCACTTTTTAAAGGGTGGGGGGTTGATTATGAGACTTAAATTACTAGAAATGTGGGGAACCAAACTGAATCTTTTAGAAGAGACATTTGTGAACATTTTGATATACTAATATTTAAGATCCCATGGTTGGAGTCATAACTCTCCTCAATTTTCTAAAATACAAACAAAAACACACAAAATTCACTTTTATAGCTGGGGGTGATTAGGACATTTTAGGTGTCAAGAAATATCTGGAACCAAACTGAATTCTGAAGAAGAGACAATTTTTAACATTTTGATGTATTGATATTTAAGATCCCATGGTTGAAATCATGACACTCCTCAATTTCCTAAAATACGATAAAAAACATAAGTTTAATACTTTATAAAGGGGGGTATTAGGACATTTTAGAAGGCTAGAAATGTCTTGAATCAAACTGAATCTTGTATAGGCGAGTTTTTCGAACATTTTCATGCATTAATATTTAAGATCCTATGGTTGGAGTTGGAGTTCTTCTCAATTTTTTAAAACCAACCAAAAAGACAAAAAATTTGAATTCTTTAAAAAGAAAGTGGGCTGATTAGTACATTTTAGAACACTACAGATGTCTGGAACCAAATTGAACTTTGTAGAGGATACTAATGCGAAACTTTTTTATGTATTAAAATTAAAGATCGCATGGTTGGGGTCGAAACACTCCTCAATTTTTAAAATACAATCAAAAATACACAAAATTGATTTTTAAGGGGGGTTGATTAGAACATTTTAGGTGAGAAGAAATGTCTGGCACCAAACTAAATCTTGCAGAGGAGACTGTTGCGAACACAATGATGTATTAATATTTAAGATCCTATGGTTGAAGTCGGTGCAATTCCGATTTTTTAAAATCCGACGGAAAAGACATAATAATTTGAATTTTTAAAAACTGTTGTGGGCTGATTAGTACATTTTAGAACACTTGAGATGTCTGGAATCGAATTGAATCTCATAGAGGACACTGTTGCATAATTCATTATGTATTATTATTTAAGATACCATGGTTAGAGTTGTATCACTCTTTAAATATTTAAAATCAAATCAAAAACACCGAAATTTTAATATCTTTAAAGGGGGGGGGTGATTAGGTCATTTCAGGAGACTAGAGATGTCTGGGGCAAAACTGATTCTTGTATAGGACACTGTTGCAAATATTTTGATTTATTAATATTTAACATCCCATGGTTTAAGTTCTAGCATTCCTCAATTTACAAAAATCTAACCAAACAGACACAAAAATGCTTAAAAAATGAAAGGGGGCGTGATTAGGTCATTTTAGGTGCCTAGAAATGTCTGGAGCCAAACTGAATATTGCAGAGGAGACTGTTGCGCACATTTTGACGTATTAATATTTAAGATAGTTGGTTGGAGTCGCAAAACTCCTCATTTTTCTAATATTTGACAGAAAAGATTTAAAAATTTTACATTTTAAAGGGGGGGGTTGATTATGAGACTTTAGTTACTAGAAATCTGTGGAACCAAACTGAATCTTTAAGAGGAGACTGTTCTGAACATTTTGATATAGTAATATTTAAGATCACATGGTTGGAGTAATAACACTCCTCAATTTTCTAAAATACAAACAAAAACACACAAAATTCACTTTCATAGCTGGGGGTGAATAGGACAATTTAGGTGTAAAGAAATGTCTGGAAACCAACTGATTTCTGAAGAGGAGACTATTGCAAACATTTTGATGTATTAATATTTAAGATCCCATGGTTGAAATCATAACACTCCTCAATTTCCTAAAATACGATAAAAACATAAGTTTAATAATTTTTAGAGGGGGGTGGGGGTTATTAGGACAATTTAGATGCCTAGAAATGTCTTGAATCAAATTGAATCTTATAGCGGCGATTTTTCGATCATTTTCATGTATTAATATTTAAGATCCTAAGGTTGGAGTGTTCGCTCTTCTCAATTTTCTAAGATCTGAACAAAAACACAAAAATTTGAAATCTTAAAAAAGAAAGGTGGCTGATTAGGACATTTTAGACGAAGAGAGATGTCTGCAACCAAATTGAATGTGGAAGAGGACACTGATGCGAACATTTTGATGTATTAATATTAAAGATCGCATTGTTGGTGTCGTAACACTCCTCAAATATCTAAAATCCAAACAAAAACACCGAAAAATTTGAATTCTTAAAAAAAGGTGGGTCGTGATTAGGTCATTTTATGTGGCTAGAAGTGTCTGGAGCCAAACTAAATCTTGTAGAGTAGACTGTTGTGATTATTTTGATGTATTAATATTGAAGATCCCATGGTTGGAATCATAACACTCCTCAATTTCCTAAAATCCGATTTAAAAAAAAAAAAAAAAAAAAAAAAAAAAACAAGTTAATATTTTAAAGAGGGGGGAGGATTATTAGGACATTTTAGAGGAACAGAAATGTCTGGAACCAAACTGAATCTTTTAGAGGAGACTGTTGTGAACATTTATTATTATTTTAGCACTGCCTACCTATTTAAAATCTTTGCAAATTAATTCCCAGCAAAAGTCATGCATTTACTAGATAAACATTAAATGCTAGTTTATTCACTGAATGCAAAATTGAATCCCAAAGATAATTTAAAAAATCGAATATAATAACCATGATTAAAATATTTATTTATCAAATGTGTCAAATGTTCCTGGGTACTTTATGTAAAGATTCTGTTTTAATAAAAAGAAGCGCAACTTTTGCATCATAAGCGTTTAAAAATAAAATGACGATAAATTGGTATTACAGTTGAGACAATATTTTAAAATTACGAAGTTGATGTGGGCTTTTTAGAGAATATGTCAACTGAAATAAAACCCCGGTAATGTAACAAATAAAATTAATTTGAAAATTATTTATGAATTGCTTTCTTATAATTAATATTGAAATGAGCAATTTGTTTCCTGGTATTTATCAAAGATCAGTATCGAATTTCTGAACCTCTTTTTACCGTGCCAATCTTATCAAAGGTTCATAGAAGACTTATTTGTATTTCGAAATGTTGGAAAACGGGATATTTTTATTTTTATAATCTTACATTTATGTGTAAAACATTTTCTCTCCTTTTAAGGATAAATGTCATCAAATAAGCGATCATAAGCTTTCTTTTTAAATTTAAAAAAAAATAAAATAAAATAAACAGAAAGAACCGGTAATCTTAACTAAAATATCTACAAAGCAGGAATGCACGAGTTGGCTCTTTGCTGTAATGTTCAACTGGATATTTCTAAAACCTACCACAAAAATAAACAAAAAACTCCTAAAATCTATTGCAGAATTAAAGAACCATCATTTTTAATAGAATGTGTTGCCGCATCTTCTGCATTTATTTCTAAATCAGGGCCTTATTTGAGGAAGAGAGCTACATTCAAAATCGAACACTGACACTAGAGAGAAAGGACATGAAATGTGTCAGCGTGTTCAATGCGTACGATGGTTTCTTGCATACATTTTTCATATTAAATATTTTAGTGGTAGTGTACCCTAAGCCTCAGTTATCAATTTCTATAATCTCTTCGCTTGAATTTATACATTTTTTCTTTATTTTTACCAAAGCTTAAAAATAAGGTATTAGTTTATTTCCTATTAATTTTTTATCAGATTCCACTAAAATGAATTTTTTCATCATTTCTCTGTTTCAATCATTATTTTAAAAGGTAGAATTAAAATAATTTTATAATTCTTCCCTTTAAAATAATTTAAGAGAGGTCAATATAGCAGTTTTCAATATACTAAATGAATATTTTACTTCAATGAATGCTGAAATAAATGTCCTTAATAGTAATAATTATTTGCAATTATTCGCCATCTTCTATTTTATAACGTTTTTTAAAAGCCTTCTGTGATAAATTTTAACACATCTTAGTCTGTAATTTGCGTATCAAGGGACATGTTTTCCCGTGTCACAAGCAATTTTGCAGTTTTAAATTTTGAACTTCTTCAGCTATTATTTCAAATTGTATTTTTTTAAATCTCGAGTTAGGAACAAAGACCAGGGATTAAAAGTGACAAATTCAGTATTTGCAGATTTTTTAATAACAACCAACATCGAATAAGATGACTTCCTATGCGAATTTTATGTTTACTAGTGAAGATTTAGAGGCGACCTCTATTAATTGCTCAATTATTTGATAAATGATATATTATTTGATAAATGATCTATTTGACCAATGATTCATGTTTACAACATTTCAGAAAATTAAAATTATAAGAATAATTTATTTTATATTCATGGAAATGTTTAATATGCTTACTTTTTGATATAAATAAAAATAATAAAGTTTCTCTTACTGTTTATTAAATCCATTAACTAAATTTTTATTCTGCGAATTTGTGTTTCTTTAATAAAATATTATCCTATCTTTTAATCAAAATTCTAAAAACTGAAAGTATTAATTTAACAACGTTATCGGAATTTATTAACAAGGAATCGAAATTTAACAGGTTAAAATGTCCCTCCCCGCTTAATTTTATTTTGTAAAGTCTGATGTATATTACTTTTAAAGTGCTTACATTTAGAGAGGGAAAATAGCATTGATTTCTTAATGAATATAAAATGAAATTCGGTAACATTGTCATTACCCCACTTCATATATAATAAACATTTTATTTCTTTTTCCTGTGTGAAACATTACTTGTTCATGATTTAGAGAACAATATGCAATTTTATTATGATGTATATTTAATAATATGTATATAACTGACTTAATATATATAATAATCACAACTGAAGTCCTTTAATTATTTTAATTTGCTTTCATTCTTAGCAGCAGACGATTCCTATTTCTCTAGGACTTCTTTACGTGCTTCTGCCAACTTTTAAATTGAAGTTCCGTAATGCCTCTTTTTACTGCTCCATAAGTAATTTATACTAAGTATTTTATTTTTCACGGTGGAAATAGCTAAATTCGTTATTGTAGTTAATTTCTTTAATTTTGTGGATTTTGCCTGATTTTTATCTTAAAATTTTTTTCTTCCATAGTAAAAAATGCCTGCAAAATCTTAAGAGAAACTTCAGTCATATTTTGACAAAAAAAAAAAAAAAAAAAAAAAAAAATGTCAAGTAATTCATATTTTGCTCCTTGACACACTTTTATTTTTTAAATTTATAAAATTTGGTACTGGAATCCATCTTAAAACGGTAAAAGAAATCGAGATTGTTGTTAAAAAATTGATGCATTATTTTATTCACCAACATGAAAAATTGTTGCATTGTTTTTCTAATAATTTGAAGTGAAGGTCCTTAGTCATTTTTGGTAAATTTTTCATAGACAATTCTTGTGTTTTATTTCCTTGTTGCACATTTATGATCACTATTTGTAAATAACTTAAATAGACTCAACAAAATTTTCGGATCTTTTATATGCTCAATGCATTTTTTCTAAATTTTATTTTATAAAATTATTTCTCTCTTAAGATTATAAATGACGTTGCACAATATTATTTGATAAATATTCGGGCAGTTTGCAGATAAAAATAATTTGCTTCTTATTAGTGTCTAACAATTCTTCTAATTTTGCCACGTGAACATACTTTAACGTTAATTAGTTTTTTTAATTACTTTAATATTTATTTTTCTTTGAGCATTTTTTGTGAAATAGAACAGATCCACTCTGTTAATCAATTCTATGAAATTTAATATCTTTTGATTATTTATCGTCAAAAATTATATTATTTGATAATTCAAAGTTTTGCTCTATTTAATCTGTTCAAATTCATTAGTATTTAGAGGTTAAACATTTGCATTCCATTAATATAAAGCGATTACATAATGACTTGCAACAAGCTCTCTGTTATTATGGGAAGCAATCTGTTATAGATAATTTTTGAGCAATGTGACATAATGATAATGACTTATTACTGGCAGTCCAATCATTGCAGCTTTGCAAATAGTAGCTGCTCAAAATCAACCTATAGTCAACCATGAAACAAAAAAGTAGCTATAACAAAATAGAAATCTTTTTACACATACAAATTGGGTAACAATGTTCAATTTCTTATTATTAAATGGAATATGTATACTAAAAATAACAAAAATATAGCATTTTTAGTATTGATCTGCTGTTAATTTTTTAAATATTAACATTTTTCCTAATAGTGAATAAACAAATTTCATTTGTTGGGTTACAGTCATTAATCTCATTTGTTTTCAAGTAAATTAGCAACATGAATTCAATTAATAAAGTCTTGCTACCAAAATAGATTTGTAGTACATCTTTTTCTAATATGCTGGTTATTTATCATAATAGGAAATTTTTAAAATTTAATAATGTATAACTATTTTTTGAAGCACAACTTTCTTTTAAATGCCTATCTAATAATTTACAAACAATTTAACACAGTTGCATATAAATTTATTTAATAATTATATAAAATTATTGCATTTAACAGATTACAATTATTTTACTTTTTAATAATTAGCAATTAATAAAGATAGTCATGAATAAAAATTTATGAATAAATGATAATTGATTACTATACTTTTTTTGTCAATAATTATAGAAACAGAAAAAGTTATATTTGAATGCTTATTCCGTATTATGCGATATAGGAACACGTGATACATCATTAAATATAATATAGAAAGTTACTCAAAATATTGAAATGTGCTTTTCCAACGCAGCATCTTCGATAGCATAAAAATCGTACAATGCGTTGGAGTTTCAAAATTTAATTTAAGCTAAAACTACAGCCAAATAACAGATGCAATTATCACAAAGTTTACTTCAAATAAAATAGACCTTGGCTTTGTATTACATAGTAAATTATGTTATTAGCAGCAGCTCTCCAAAATTTTCTGCCAAGAAATTTAATATGCTATGTAGTTAGTGTTTTGATACAACCCTCATAACACGATTAAATCATTTGACTCATCAACATAGCCTATTTATACAGAGGGTATTAACACATTTTTAGAACAATTTAACAGCCGTTTAATTAATGTTTAAAATGTAAAGATTATTTTTTTAAATGTTCGATCTGATAGCCTTTTTTCTGGACTATTAGTCTACATTGTGATTTCCATGATAGAAGGGTTTTTCATGAAATTTCAGGGGTATTGCTCTCTATTCCTTTTCCACTGCTTTCCATTGTCCATCTATCGTGGTGGGTTTGCGTTTAGAAAGAGTTCTTTTTAACAGAACAAAGGCAAAATAGTCCATTGAAATGTCAGGAGACTTTGCAGGGATATGTTGAAAATGTATACTTGCAATACCTGTATTAGTCATGAATTTTTCAAGGAATGCAGTGGTAGTTTTCGAAGTATGACTTATAGCTTTGTCTTGATGAAGTTTCTTTCTTTGAAAGTCATTGGGATAAAAAGTGGAATTTCTTTTGTAAATATTGGACTTAAAACCTTCTCCTGATAGTACGATAAGCTGATTTTAACATTTCTTTCCACTCTTCTTATTTTTAATTACCCATTGTAAGAGAAACCTGAGACTATCATAAATTCCTTACAGTGAAATTTTCCTCAAATTGACGGAACTTGGTTTATACATTTTTCTCCTTGTTTTGTGTAGTAAATGGACCTTTTTTTGTTGCAGTCATTTAAGTAAACCCATGCTTCATCAAGGGTCACAATGTTTTTCCATTTATCTCTTGCTAAGTGATTTTCATACAGGATTCTACAAAATGTTTTGCGTTCAGCCACATGTCTCGGCAAAAGCTGGTAAACATTATGTTTATTAGTTGCAATTTTAAGTTGTAAATACTGGTTTATTACTTTATTTATTGTTGCTACAGATGTATCTAAAGACTTTGCAATTGATTTCTGTATTTTCGGATTTTCTCTTGCTACCAGCGATTTTATTTTATAAACATTGGAAACAGTACGTACCTTTTACAGATATTCGTTTGGAGTCTTTTTTCTATGTAGAAATAATGATGGACAGTTTTTACCTATCCGATTAATATTGCTTATTTTGAACTTAGAAATTTTAACACCATGCATTTCACGTTTTTGAATTCTGGAATAAGAACGTTTATCTTCGGAAAGCGCAGAAGCATATCCTTCAGTTCACAGCATATTTATATGTGACATTTTGACAGTAGAATATATTTCACATTTCAAATAATAAGCTGTTGCCCAAAATTTTTATTCTAAAACATTTACTTTTTTCTAATTCGTTATCGAAAGCGTTGTAAAAATGTGTAAATACCCTCTGTACCGTGAATACAGATGCCAAGCAATCACACTTCAAAATGTTACATCAATACCTGGAATAAAGACAGTGTAATTCACTTAATTTATAGAATATATGATCAACATGTCCAAAATAATATACAGTAAATACAAAATAAAGGAATATGATCTTATTTTCAAAAATAAAGAACTTTGTAGAATAGCTTATATTGCAGCCTTTCTAAATAAGCTGCTCAGTGATATTCACCCAAATAAATGAGAAATGCACAATATTTCAATGGAATTTTACAGTGAAAAATGACAGCCATTCCTTAAAATAATTCATATTGATTGAAAAGTTTAAAATCAATTCAGGTTTGAAACACAGCACACTGTGCTGTTATAATTTTTTTTTCAATGTAAATAAATATGTATTATGTGTATGATCTACAAAAGCACTTTAAAAACAATTCAAAATAGTAAAGAAATATTCTTAAAATTACATTTCAATCAGTAAAATCTATTTTTGTACCAATATATTGAAATGTACATGAAATGATTACTAAGATGAGACAAGTGTAAGTATAAAATATCAAACTCAGCTTAGGGGGAAAAAAAATTATTCCAGACTTTTGAGTTCTACACACAATACATATATATAGAGATATATATATATATAATTTTCATAAAACATTTTTGTCGCTAATTAAGACTAAAATTTAAAACAAATGAATAAATAGAAATAAAATATTTCATTTGTATTTATAAAAACTAGATAGAAATAAACTATACTGTTTAAACAAACATTCTTTTAAATCATTTTAAAATTCCATCTTCCATTTTAGATTCAATATTTATGCATGATAAAATTAGCTTTATCATACAGTTAGTTAAAACATACAAATACATTACAATAAAAGGGCCAAAGGAAAATATCTTTAATTTTTCAAAGATATTAAAAACCTTTAATCTTTTCAGCACAAAATAATACAACAATTATGATATAAAAAGATTTTAGAATGGATGTCAAAATTTTAAACCAACTATAACATTTAAAATTTATACTCAATTAGGCTTCATTACTCATCATGCTGGTACATATTTCAAATTTAATTTAGGGAGAAATAATTTATCTACTTCATTTTGAGATTATATTTTTTGTCTTCTTAGTTATTCCAACGTGTTCATCTGAAACAAGGCAAGCTCTTTGATTTGTTCATTGGAGCTTTCTTAAAAACAAATTTTCATAAGGAAAAATACAATTCATATATTTCTCAACAGTACAAGGGAGAGTGGAAGCGTGTATTCAACGATTGTACCTTTCCTCATTAACTGTAACTTCCTTAATAAATAGCGATCAAAAATGCAACTTCAATTTCATCCTTGGACTAAATTTATTGCAAAATGAAGTCCCAATTTACAGTTATCAGAACATTAATTTCAATTACTGGAACCATTATTCTTCAAAATAATAAATGCATGAAATATAACATAACCTAAAATATTAAAAATATTTTTCAGATGTACAATTTTACTAACTCATGAAATATTTTTTCCTTTTCATCACTGAGAATAATAAAATTACATTAAAATTGCATTTGTAAAGTAATTTGTCAAGAAATTCAGATATTTTTCATATTTCATAATACAATTTATTGCTTTTATTTAAAGAAAAATTACTTAAATTTTGAATTACCAATAGCATGTAAATCTCACTTTTATGAAAATGTTAGTACAGCATTTCCATTTAATAAAGACATAAAATCTTTCCTCAAAATTTAAATTTTAGAATAGTATACTAGTGATTAGAATCACTGATTAGAATTTTGAAATAGTATACTAGTGATTAGTTGAAATCATATTTAAAGCTTAATTCTTTGGATGTAGCATAAACTTACAGGTAATTATTTTATCAAAGAGTATTTAAGTAACTATTTTACTATCAAAATTAATAATAAATTAAACAAATAGCTAATACATTCGTTCTACAATAAATTATTTTTAAAATTATCCATGCAGACATAAAGAATGATTTTCAAATTTAACTTTTTAATGAGAGAAATTCTTATTGCAAAAAACAGTTTATATTTATCTTACTATGCTTATTTGAATACAAAATTCATGTGTGTCCTGTTTAATATAAAATGGACTTTTAAACATAAAATGAAATATTCCATATATGATTGATTGTGTTTTATTAAACTATAATAAATAATATATTTTGAAACATACTTCTTAAAGAATAAAGTTTTGAAAACAAAGAACTTACCGTTAAAAAGAAACATATATGAAATGGTATGTAAAAATGGGACAAGAAATCACTTAGTTTTTGTTATACCAATTTGAATTGACAATATCAAAATATAGAAGAAATAAAAAATTTTTATTTTGCTTTTTAAAAAAAAAAAAAAAAAAAAAAAAAAAGGATTGATAACAGAAATTACAGAAATAAAGTATACCTCAAAATGAAATATAGACTTACAAAAAAAAAGTAGTTCAAATTATGAAAATAATTTCTTACTTTCCTAAAATATATATGAGTGGGGAAATATTTATTATTTAATAAAAAATAAGATATTATTACAATATTTGAATTATTTGTTCAGCTTTACTGCAGGAAGACATTTGTTTGAGTAATAAATAAAATTTGTTAAAAAAGTACAAGTCTGAGAAACTTTGTAGCATAATAGCTATGTGATGATCTAAAAGCTTAATGTTAAAAAGCGCTTCAAAATTGAAGATCATTACAGTTTGTAAACTGAAAAATTAAAAGTATGTAGTTGAATTTCTAACAACAAAGAAATTTTCCATATACAAACATACTTTTTCAGACACAACTTTGTGATAATCTAAGGCACATCAGAAAATTTAATGTTTTAAGCTATTACGTTTAATATATTTAAGTATAGAGAAAAACTTACAACAATTACTTTTTGTTTACCTTCTCGAGTCAAAAATTCACACTACCAATTTTAAAAATTATTACTCTTTCTAATTCCACATTTATTCTCGATTTTTATTCTTGATATATGAATATGTGATAATAATCATGTTAATGTGTTTGTAGAATCTTTTAAATAAAATTTCTCATCGCTAAGAATGTGTGAAGCGTGCAAATAAATTCTTGTATTTTCTACAAAGAAATTTCTTTGCAATTTTACAAACATGAGAGTTTATGGGAACTAGTGGCTTCAAGGTAAACTGTAACCATACTTGGTATATTTAGGCGAGGGTTCTTATTTAATACAAATCCTAAAGAGAATGACTGAAAAGGGGCCCATACAATGACGCGAACTAATAGGGCAAATGTAATAATGTAAGCAATTGAGAAAAACACAAGCAAAGATTTTTAAATACAAAAGCAAATTAATGCATTAATATTTAAAATCGCTTAATATAATAAATAATAAATATTTTAAAATTTTTTCTCTTTAATAAAAAAGACTAAATATTTTAGATTAAAAATTATTTATGACAGAATGATCGTAAAATTCTATGTTTCTTTTAAATTGAATAATATTTTTGGGGAGTAAATTCTGAAATCTCAATGGATCATTTATCTAACTACTTCTAAAATAAAATTTCTAATCTTATTTTGATCAATTTACTTCATCTCACATCATGTTTCTAATTTATTATTTTATCAATTTAATTTGATTTTTATTTGTAGGTAGCATTATATATTTCCACAATTTACTAAATTTTAGTTGATAAAAATTTATATTCAGTACTTAATTTCAAGCCCTTAAAAATGGTGGAATTAACTATGTAATAAAATAAAACTTATAACTGGAATAAATGTTTAAAGATTTATATTCACCCAAAGCCTGGAAAATTTTTTATTTTATTTTTTGATAATCATTATTTTATTACTAAATCTATTACAAAAATGATACTGTCAATAATAACTCTAGAAAACAGTTTCATTGTATCTTTGTTTTTAATTTTGTATCTTTTACACATACGTTTTCCCAAGAGTAAGGTAGACTTTGAAGTCAAAATTTGATCCAATATTTAAAAACTGTTGCTGTCCTTAGTCTGATAAAAAATGCAAACTTGATATACTCCTTTACATATAACAATTAAAAAAAAAAAAAGCAGTACTCACTTTCTTAAAATTATTATGACCGAAATGTACTGCCCAAATTGTTTTTCTTAATGGGAAACTAAGCATCCTTAGCTAAAATATTCTCTCCCATATTATCTTTTAAATTGTTAATAAAAAATTAACTTTATTAGCAAAAGGGAAACATTTTTTTAAACAAGTTTATTGCAATCTATGTGGTAAAATTATTTGTATGCATAAATTCAAATCTTTTTATTAGAATTTAAAAATTATTCATTTAGGAAATTTATTCACTTAAATCACTCTAATTTACAAAATACCTCCATAAAAATTAAAACATTAAAAAAAAAAAAAAAAAAATGTAGATGATTGAGGAAAAAAGGAAAGTTGACGAAAAGAAACTATTTTTTCCATTTTGTATTTATAGACTTAAAATTCTTTATATATTTTAAATGTCTTCTATTTTGGTATAAAATAATTTAGCAAATTATTCTTGTGTTGTTGTTATAGATCTTGATTTATGGATCAATAATCCAGGGAGATTCCCAAAAAGTAAGCTAATGAGATGTAACTTATTGTTTTCTCATGAGATATATCCAGCAGGATTCAATGATCTTTTATGCGAGTCTTAAATTTTTTTCCAGGTTTAGCAGGTTGACATGCCTATGAAAAATTATAATATCTAATTAATATTATTTGGCTGATAAAGATATCATTAGCAGTTCTCTCTCAACAGGATTATTTATAAAATCAAAATTAAAATTTTTTTTTAGATATTTTAATTTTCTGAAATGTAATTTAACATGCTATTAATTTTTTTTATAAGAGATTAGATAAATTTATTTAACAAGCAGTACTCAGTAAACATTTTATATTTTCTTTTGCAAATAAAAAGTGTTAACTTTTAATTGTATTTTGATAAAAATATGAAATATAGCTCCCAAAAAAAGGAAACTTCATAAAACTTAATTATTAATGAAAACTTCTCAGAATAAAATTTAATTACAAATAAAAAAATTTCATTACATGTCCTTCAAATTTGTAAATTTCAAAATCAATAAAATACAGATTTAAACTGAGAAAAATTTTGTTTTGAATAAAATGAATGAACACGTAGGTTACGTCTTATTTTACTCATTGTAATTTCAATTAGACTACATAAAAATATGAGAATGGAATTATAGTATCACTAATTTTATCAGATAAATAAACTAGATCTCATAATTTACCCTTTTGAGAAACATCCAGATCTTCCTAAACTACCAAATAGTATATGCCCAGTAACATCCTAAAAAAATGAAATACAAACAATTATTTAAAAATATTACATTTCATAAATTATTCTTTGTGTTCCACACTTTTAAGCTATTAAATTATTATCCAAAGTACATTAGGTAAAATTTAAATATGTGAATTCAGATAACTGATTTATCAATGTTTTTACAAATTTCAACGTCCAGTGTTAACAAGTAACATGTTTTTTGTAAAGATGATGAACTTAGTTAAAATAATTTTTCTCTTTAAGATATCTTGACTTATGGACCATATAATTATCAAATTTTATTTTCTGTCTTGCACGTATTCAACTACACTTACTTTTTAACACCTATTCTTATACACCTATTTTTAACACCTATTTATAAAAAAACTTGTTTTAATTTGAAAGAAATCATTCTAGAGGAATATAATGAAATTATTATTCTGTACTGTAATAAATTTTAATGATGTTTGAATGTATAAATTATTGAATAATAAAGAAAACATACCAATGAGAAAAAACATATGAAAACAATTCAAAAGAAAAACAAGCTCTTTTGATTTAAAAATAAATATTTCAAAATTGTAAGCATGTCCTTTCAAGAATTAAAAATAAGTAGACATTCTTCATTGGTAAAGTAAACGATTGAGAAAACTTCTCAAAGTACATTCATGAGATATGACTGTTAAAATTTCTCTTTTCTAATATAACTAAACCAGGAATACAGGTATATTCCTAATATACTTGTATTCCTGGTTTAGTTTGTCATTAAACCTCTTTTTTTTGTAAACAAGGTTTAATTATATCAGGACCAACAATTCAATGCAAATACCCAGTGAGAATTTGAGTGTCAATACAAAGCTTAAACATTGAGTGTATTGGCTTTGGAAAAGTAAAAAATATTACAAACTAGCACTCTTTGGCTAAGGATATTTATGGTTTTATTATAAAATAATGTATAAGTAGATAACTCAATGTTTCAAAGAAATTAAATCTTAAATTCCATGGATGCTTTAACTTGCATATTCCAGTATTTTGAAATAATGAGAGTACAAACAATCTTTACTATTTCAACCTCAATTGTTAGTGTTTGTTCTGTAAATTAAAATCTATTCTGATATTTATGATCAACCATGGGACAAGATCATTTGAGAGATGGTGTTTTAAGGAGAGGAGTTGGAAAAAATTGGAGTGATCGATATTGAAGAGGCAATTAACTTCTTGCTTAATGGCAAATAAAATGTATGCATAATTAGTAAAGCATAATTCACTGTTATTTATAAGTACATTTACTTATTTCTTTATGATATGTATTAACATTCATTGCAAAGGAACAACAAATATTAATATTGAAATATCATAGCCACTGGTACCACATATATTAATAAAATCATTTTTTATAAAAATGAATTAAACCAACAAAGCATTTATTTAAGGTCTTGACATCATACACACTTGGATGTAAAATATGATAGGTATGTGTCTATGTTTTTGTTGTGTTACGCTTAGAATTTCATTAACAAAAGATTTTGATTTTTATATTTTTAAATGGAAGTTTATTAATATTAGAGTCCAACTTTAAGTATTTGAATGGGTTTATAAAGTGCAAAAATGCAAAGAATTTATTTTCCAGTCTTTTTCTATAATGTAATAAGACAATAATATTAGCTTAGGAAATATTCCAAGTGTACAGTGCTGAGAACGTGTTTCAGAAATAAATATTTATTAGTTATTGTCATAATTATTACAGATTTCCTAGCAACCAAGTAGACAGGAAAATTCTTTATACTATTTTATCGTCATGTTGTCATAAATATTCATGTACATCAGAGTTAAGCATGAATGAAACAAATATTTAAGTCAATTTTATACAGCAGCAAAATTTCTGTAGCATTACACTTGAATTGAAATTTTATAAAATATCATTTAAACTGAAAATGATTCCAATTAACAGTTAACATTAAATAAGATCTATTTTATAAGTTTATTGAAAATATTTCTCTCATAAACTCAATAAATAATTAAAAAAGTAAATAAAAATCAGCATTTTTGTGAGATAAAATTAGGATAAAGATTGTCTTATAAAAACAATCATTCCACAAGTGACATATATTTGGACGTTATTTTCATATTTACACTAATACATTTCAATGATAGCATATTTAACTGAATTTAATATTGACAACAAAAATGATAAGCAATGTGAAAACTAAAAATATTTATGTAAGCTTAAAGGTTATTTAATTAATTATATAGATTATTTTTCATTCACATTGATATCAAAACAGAGTTTATAGTAAATTTACATTGAAAACATGTTTTAATAAGTTTAATTTTTAATTGTTTTTAAGAATCAACATGATTACTATCATCAAAATGACACTTTTTTCTTATTTTTTGAGAATATCATAGAACTATGGAGTTTTATTTGTGTTAACAATTGCTAAGATATATTCCTTTCAAATTTTCCTTAATCATAAAACTTGTAATTTGTGCATTTAACATTAATGAAATCAATTTGTGCATGTAAAACATTTATGACATATTAACTATTGAATCTGATTGCAATTAGTAATTATTAATAAAGATCTGTTGTGCAAAATTATTGATTTTAATTCATATTTCATTTCACTCATAAAAACTCCAATAATTATAAAAAAAATATAACATTGTTAGCGAGGAAAATTATGATATGGTCTGGATATAAAGTAACAAACAAAAAAATGGGTAATTAATGAGCACATTTATTATAAAATAAAATGGATTTAAAAATTCTCTCTCAAAAAATAAATAAATAAATAAAGCCTAAAAGTGATAAATATAAATGAATCAAAAATGCAGCTTAAGCATCCATGGCCCCACTTATGTTACAGCCAATCACAATTTCTCTTGATTACAGTGGCACTGTGCCTACAACTCATCATCACTTAGCACAAATGACGACCTGTCCCCTTTGGTGGGACACCATGTTGTGACAATAAGCGCTGAGATTTGGTGACGAAATGCAGCGTTTGGCGACGCAAACAAATACCTGTATATCCCCACAAACACATTGAGATATTTTTCTTTAAACAAAAGAAGCTAGATAAGCTCTTATTCAAAGTTTTTAACTTAAAGAATGATTTAGTTAATTATCTGCAAAGTCATTAAATATTTTACCCGATTAACAACATTGTACACATTTATAAACAATTGAAATGAAAATTACAAAGTTATTCTGTTACAAAGAAAACACATGACGTACCTCTTAAAATGTAGATAAGGAAATTAATTTTAAATAATTAACATAATTTTTGTAATTTTTCAGAATATGGAATTTTCTAAAACTGTGAAAATAAACCTTTCTGGAAAAAATATTCTACCCAAAATTCTAACTTATTTATATAAAAATTGAAGGCTTTAAAATTTCACAACCTTTTATAAAGTTAAAATTACAAGAATCTAACAATACAATTTGATAAGCAAAACTTTTTAAATCCTATTGTTTTGTTAAGCGGTAAAAATAACGTAGATTCCTAAAATACTCAGACATTTTAGCCTAATCTTTATTGATTGTATCTCATTAAAGCATGATCATAGAAAGTTAATATTGAAGGTTAATGTATTAAAATTATTATTATTTTACAATTTTATTTGAAATAGCACTAACTGAATAATTATAACTCACATATGAGAACAGTTTTTTCCAGGAAGATGATTCATCACAAATGTAACTTCATTAAGGATTTAAGATGGTTACAGTTAGTCATGTAAGGAATGAAAGAGATTTATATTTACTTATGTAAAGAAAGCTTTTCTCCTATTCAAAGCAGAAGAGAAACTGCTTTCTCACCCTGATTTAATACTACAACATGATGCTTAATTTTAAGTAACTAAGAACTTACTTAACAGAATGTATTTTATTTCTAAGAATTGTAAAGAAATTTAGATAAATAAAATCAACAAATTAACCCTTTCCAGTTAACTTTTCAAATTAAATTCTGTAAATAAAATCTAAATTGTCATGAATTATTTCTAAAAACAAAGTGTAATTATAAAAATATATACTTATATTGTGTATAATTTCCTATTTAAAGGAAATCAATTTTTTCATAAAAATGCAACATGCATATTTTTTATCAATAACCATAAAATAAGTATTAAACCAATTAAAAATAAAAATAAGAAAATTTACATTTCCAAATAATACATAAATCTTCTTTAATTCGAAAACTTGATACACACACGAGATACAATTACATAAAAGTTTTGCATTAATAAATGTTGTATTACAACTGCAAGACCTTTCTATAAAAATAAATTTTATAATGAAGTAAGAATGAACTCTTAGTACATTGCTATATATTATTTTACATAAATTTAATAAATCAACAGAAGCTCATTTTAACATTTTTCTTCTTATAAACCTGGCACTTTTGCCAAATTAAGCAATAAAAAGTATTTTCATTTTTAGTCAGATTTAAATCTTAGAATAACAATTCAAGGAATGTAATTATGAAACAGATTATACACTTATATTTTAATAAATTGACCGTAACAGTTTAAACTACTTAGTACATGCACTGAAACAAATTTCAATTCAGATTAACCCATACAATTAATATTATCTATTTCTAAAAATTATGAAAATAAAATATAATCTAAACATGTTCAGTATTTAGTTATAAAATCCAACTAAGCAAACAAATTTAGGCCTTAACACTTTTAGATAAACCAAAAATTACATTTATATAATAATAAATAAAGTATATTTCATAATTATGAAACAAAATTTTGAAAATAAATTAATATTTAATAAGGAATTCTGAATTGATTTAGACTGTTGAATTCTAAAAGTGTATAAACAGCCAGAATCAGATTTGAGATGTGTACTGAAAATATAATATAAATAAGACTTGATATTTATTTAAATAATTATTAAGTGTCTATTTCAGTAACTTCTTTTAAAATGGAATCAACATGTGAGAATAATGTTGCTTGAAACATATTAATAAATTCCTTAACTACTTCAATTCATTAATTTAATTCAATAACTTCAATTCATGTTACATATACTTACAGCTGATAGGAAACATATTGTGGGAATATGCTATATTTCAGTTATCAATATAAATTACTCAATATCAACACATTTTTCAAGTCATAACTTGGCTCTACCTTCAGAAATTGTGAAAAATTGATATCTAGATGAAATGAAAATTATTATATAAAAGGCAAATAATTTCAAAAATACAGAATGGTTTGTAAAATTTCAAAAAATGGTTATCTATTAAAAAAATAATTGTTTTATTTAAAAATTCTTTAATGTTTAACACTCAAATTCTTTTTCTGTTTCATCACCTGATTCCTTTGTAATAATGGAATATAAATTTGAGTTAGTGAGAATAAATATATTAAATATTAAAATAATACTTTTTATGCAATGAATTTTTCAAACATCATTTGAAATTATTTTTGAAATTTAAGTACATGTTTAAGATAAACTAATTTGCAAACAATATTTAAACCACATTTTAAATATACAGAGTAAATATAGTAAAAATATCAAAAATAAATTAAATAATAAGCAAAATCTATCATTTAGGTTAAAATTTTATTTAATTTATATTAAATTGTGAGAATCAAAATTTACGTTTTACATTTAAGAATTTTAATATAAATGAAAATTAAAATACTGCTTTGTACAATCTTAATATTATTGGGCTAAACAACTTCTTTAAATATTTTGGTATAGAAAGAAGATGATTTTTCAGACATCATATAAATCAAAGAATTCTCGAAACAAACTTGGAACAAAATAAAAAATAATTGTTAATTAGGATTTTTATGCAAGTTTAAAGTGCTGTGTTGAATTATTTAAATTCAAAACATGTAGATTAATAAATTATAAGAACTTAAATAATTCCTTTAAAAATAACATTATTTTATAAAATATTTAAATATAATTATGCCTTTTATTTTATGGTAAAATTAACTATGTTGATTACAACATACATATATATATATGCATTTGTGTGTGTGTAAAGATAAAATATGAAAAATTGCATGTGTTACCATAATATAATATGAGAAAATCTATACATTTAAAATTTAATTTATTTTATGATAATAAATAATAATGCATTCATTTCATTTTGAATAGGATATTTTCATTGTACAGAAAACATTAAATATTTAAAAATGATGCAAAATATGTAAATTTAGGGATAATTTCTTAAGCAAGCACACTTTTTTGTAGCAAGCATATTTTTGTACTTCATATTACCTATTAAATCAACATGATGTAAACCATGTAAATGCGGAAAATTTCTCTGTCTTATCAAATTACACTAAAACAATTATTTACTATTATTATTTAATATCTAAAAATACAAAAATAAATGAGACATATGTTTTAGTTTTCAGCACTTTTATTTGAATGTATAGTTCATTTTAGAAAACTGCTAAATACATAAAATTTTACAGAAGGTAGTTTGTAGTAAGGGACAACCCCATTCTGCAAATTCAATGCTCATTTTTCAAAAGGGAGAGGGAAATCTTCCCAATCAGAAAGAGAAATAGAAGGCTATTTTTGATCAGTTTAAGAGAAGTGGGTAAGAAAATTTCTACAACTGGTTTTGACGAGGACAAATTTTTATAACAGGTTCTTAAAGTTTTTTGAGATTTTAAGTATCTGTTAAAAATTAGCCTTATAGACAACATTTGAAGAAAAATCTTCATGTTGCATTGAAAACAATGTATATATAGAAATAAAACAATTGGATATTTCAGAAGCAAATATCATAGATCCATGTAAAAGATTTTTGAAGCTATACTGCGTTATTCTAAATCATATTTTACCATAAAATTTTTGTTTAAAACTGTTCTTTAAACACATTTTACATCCCTAAGATCTGAAATATATTTCCGCAACTCAATAGCACAAACAAAAATAAAAAAAACCCTTACTTCTCCACATTGACAAAAGCAGATATTCTGCTGCTTACTATAGTCCCACCTTTCAATTTATGTATAATAAATGCACTTGATAACATATTAACAAATCAATTTACTCCAATAAAAATTTTTAAAATTGTGCTATTTGTCCTATAGACTTTCAAGAAGAATTGTGAATTTGTGATGGTAATCCTTGATTTAAGATCTTTGCCTATTAAAGAATGCTTTCAGTTTATAACTTATCAGAATCAATATTAATTATAGGAATAAAAATATTTTAAATATCTCTTTATACAATTAAAAAATTTTATTATCTGTTACAAAGAATATTTCAAACATAGTTAAGCAGTTTATAAATCAACTTTTATGCTTATTCTCTCTTAGAAAATTCATTAAAATTTACTCTCAAAATTTAAAATTTCACAGGAAGACGTTAATACATTGACTACTTATTTATTTATATAGTCTTTGCACAATTCTTAGAAATTGTGATCTGTTGTGTGTATTCTTAATTTAAATGTTGTATAGTTAAATAAAATAAGCATTTGCAAATCAGAAGAAATTATGAACTAAAATACATAATTCTTACATTCAATTCTTCAAAATAAATTGCTCAACTGTAGACATTTTAAGGATGTGCATTTTTTGATTAAATCATTTTTTTCTGGATATATTTACTTACTTACTTTACTTTTATATGCGATACTATTATTTTAATGAAAAAATATTTCAAATGTAAATAGTAAATTACTTTTAAACTCTTCCCTTATTAGTATTAATAATCAAATAATAATCATTACAAAATTTTTAATGATATATTTTGACAGTCTATTTCTCAAATTATCCTTATTTTAAATCGATTACAAATCGATATACCTTAACATAAAAGTTTTGTCTGCAATAAATATTTGTTTCATTTAAAATTACTCATAAAATTAGTGAAAAAGTGTAATTAAAATTAAAGCTATAATCCAATCAATTTGAAATAATTTTATTTTCTTTTTATTGAAAAATATTTTTTATGCCAAAATTTTAAACAAAAACCTCAAGATTACTTCAGTGCAAATTGTTTTTAATCAATAACAATTTACTGTAAAGCTCCTTTTTCGTAATAAAAATACTTTTATTCTCTAAATATAACTTTAACTTGTAACATAATTTTCATGAAAAATATTATTTTTGAAATTTCAGTTTTTAAATTTTTATAAAATAACAAATTTCTTAATCAGATTTTTGAAAACTTATCTAAATAATATTTAAAGAAAGAAGAGAATTAGCAAAGTAAGAAGATTTTATAACTAATAATCTGTGAGTGTTAAATACGTATAGTATTCTAAATTAATTGACAACTTACGCATATAAATATAGCAGTACAGTATGTAAGATTTGAAATTAAATAAAACATTTAAAAGACTTACTCAATATTGCAAAATGTGTTAACAAATCATATAGCATTCATTTTCTTAAACATGTTTTCTCCAAATATAACTTACCATAGACTTTCACAGAGTACAGAAACTACATCCGTTATAGATTGTGGATAAGACATTTTATAATTACTTCCAAAATTATAGCAATTAAAAATATTTTTGCCATACACATTTAAGTGTAAACAAGTTGAATGGTTTTATCTTCATCTTCATTGAAGCTATATTATGTAAAAATTTATGCTCAGAAAAATCGCTTTACTACTCGAGCTTAAGAATTTTTTTCATAAATTTGAAATTGTCCATGTTAAATTTAAGATTAACTTTTTTTTTCACACAATAAAATTTAGCAATGAAAAGATTTTATATAAAATTCAAAAATTTATATTTTATTTTTCAGAACCGTTAAAGAAATTTTATTTTAATCTGCTTTCATTAATGTATTATTTTGGAAGCTGGTTTAAAAGAGATTCAAAATAGTTACTTAAATTAAGGGCTAAAACAGAAAATCTAAATTAGTTTGTGCATTTCCTTTGTAAAAATTGCCTTGATGTCTAAAAAAATAAATACTTTGTGTGTGCATTTCAATTCTCCTTAATATGGGCCTTGCAATTTATTTTTATTTAAAATATTACTAAAATAGTATAAAGACTTTAATATGAATAAAAATCAATAAGAAACAAAGTATTTAAAAATTGAGGAATTTTAAGCCAGATATGTTTTGGAACTTTATTGCATACAATTACTTTATAGAAAGTGGTTTAAAAAAATTGCTTATATGTAAATGGAAGTTATTTATGGCATTAAGTTTCAAGATTATTGCAAAACTCTCCTGCAGCTGTCAGGTTGACTGTACTAAGTGTCTGTTGTACATTGATTGGCGCCACCCATTGAAAGTGCGTGCAATTATAACAGACATACAAACTTTCCACTTACAACTCTTAATCAGAGATATTTAAATTAAATGTAAAATAATTATTGTCATATTTTAAACACTTAATTGAGCTTGAATTTTTTAGTAAATTCTATAATCAGTTTTATAAAATTTACAAAAAAATGTGATAAATATTGCTATTATTAATTTGAACTGATACAACTGCATTTAACTGTTTAAATACTGTTCTTTAATATTTCACATAATCATTTTGCCTGAATGAAAACTCGTATTTCATTTTATTTTTAAGAAAGATAATATGGTAAATAAAATATTCTTAATATTTATAAAATAAATGGTTGGATTTTAACTGTTATCTAATACAGTCTACTCAAGACATTTTTCCAAGGAAAATGAAAGAGTTAACTACTTTCTAAGTGGATATTATTTTACTTTGAATCACAAAATAAATTTACATTATCTTGCTGCATGGCAGTTGAAAATTTAAGAAATTAATTTTATTATAATTTTGTTGCAAAATAAATGATATATTCATTTTATTCAGTTTCATAATAATAAACTTTATATTACATAAAAGAAAATTTTCCTTTTAAGCAATTATTTCCTGATTTTATCTTAAATTTTTTACTATACCATAGAATTATTGGCAGAAATACAGATTGCACAGCACTTAAAAAAAATAAAATAAAATAAGAAGTTAAAACAAAACTTTTTTATAGGAAACTTAGAACAATAAGGTTATTAGGTACATGCCAAGTTTAAAATAAATGGAAATTTCTAACATTTATAATATTAATATTTCCTTATACATAACATAATTTATATGAAATAAAAAAACTGTCTGGTTTACAAAAATGCTTCTATTTGATTTAGCAACTGTAATAAAACAAAAATCTTATTTCAGAATTACATACTCAGCAATGAAATAGTGATAAGTAGTTCATAATATTCCCCAGAATATGAGAGAATAAGAAATATTTGTTAACTATATATAAATATTTAACTAGGCAAATAGAAAGCATTAATAAATGAAAATAGAAATTAATACCAACACAAACAAAGGGTGATGACTAATGAATTTTGCATTTATTATTAAAGAAAAGAAAAATTAATTTTGAATTCAAGAAATCAAAGCACATTCTACATATTATCAGAAATTTTCGTAATACATGAAAAAACTACTAAAATTTTTCAAATTTAATATATTCATAAACTTGCTTATAACAGAATTTTAATTCGCTATATCTTTTCTGAATGCTTTCAGTTCACATAATCCTGTTACTTATGAACTAATAATCAATTAAATTTTTCAGTATCAATAAATGAATCGATTAATCATTTTCACACATAGTTGAAATTCAAAATATATTAGGACTTTTATAAAAGTTTGCAATAGTATTTACTTTGATTTCTAAGAGATTACAAAATAAATTGTAAAAGTCTTGCATTCTTACACACAAATAAAATGCAAGATTTTAAAGTATCTTTTAACTTTATCTTCGTATGGTACATGTCAGATACACTTATATATTTAAACTGCATTAACAATGCAAAGACCTTTCAATTGTAAGCATTTTTAAGAAACACCAAGAAAAAATTTGTAATATTCATATAGCACAGAAGACTACTTACAGCACTGTCCTTGAGTGCAAGCACCTTCACACAAAAAGCAAGAGGAAAAGCTAATGGATAAACAAGGAAGCCAGGAAACATTGTTCCTGCAATTCCAACTTGCACATGTGATGGCTAGGACACCACATATAAAGGCGAATACATATAATAGAAGAAAATACATCAGAATAAATTCTAACTTTAAAGAAAATCTGAAGGGATTAATTCAACAAATTAAGTAAACTGTTAATTAAAAGTGGAGCAATTGAAAACCACTGCACAAAATTTGCTAATTGTTATGCAAATATATGATTATATTTAATGTCTTTCATAAGCTCATTCTTCCTTGAAACATTAGAGTCTTTTAGCTATGTGAAGGATGCTAGTTCTAGATTTTATTCTTAAATACACAACAGAAGAAGCAAAGCTCTTAATTTTATCTGTCAAACACTTTTAATACGCAAAATGCTTCCACTATAAAATATTAAAATAAAGTTATAATCAAGTTAAGTATATTATTTTTACAAATATTAAACTAATTAAATCTTAAAATAAGCTTTCCAGCAAACAGTAAAATTTAAGAACTGTTACTAAATTAAAATTTTAAGCAAGACTCTGTTTTCGACAGAAGAGGAGTGATGGAAATTGCATTACAGTGTATAAATAGATTACACAATTCAATGAAATACATTTACAAAAAAATTTAAAGGATTGGAATAAATCAATTCTTGGAGATCAAAGCGCTCACACCTTTTCAGCAATAAGTTCCATATTGGTAACACAAGAAATACTTGGGAGATATTTATCATCATTGATAAATTTACTTGGGAAAGTTAATATCATTTAAAGTAACAATTATAATATAAACATGTTAAAAATAAATTTTACGTTTTATCATTTCTAGAAAGCACATTTAAATATTGAATAAATAATCATAATTTAATACTTGATCTATTTCATGTTTTAAAACAACATACACTGACAAAAATTAAAAATTTTTTGTTTATAAAATAAAAAGTTATCAAGAAATCTGAACAGTCATGTTATACATAAATCCAAATTTAAATGTTATATATAACTATTTAAATTTCAAAAGATCTAAAATACATCCTAACTTGAAAGAAAAAAGAAAACACTTTTTCAAGAAACTTTAGAACATGTGAGATGGTGTCTCCAAACACATCCAGTAATTTGACATCTAAAAAAATAAAAATAATTATCAATTGTAAACGCATTCATCCATTATTAAGTCAGCTTTTCCTTCTTAAAATAATATAACAATTATAAAAATGGTTTTACAATTACAACTTTTCCTCACAATTAAAATAGTGCAGAAAAACAGAACCTTGGTACTTTCAACCAAACATAACAAGCTGTATAAAAATTTTAATACATCTGTAAATAAGCACCGTATAAATGCATGCAGTAAACAGGACTTACACGACTGGTGGATAGAAATTTAATTATAATTCTGAGTGGAATTTTGTAACATTAATTAAGCATTTTTGGGTTACAGTTCGCATTAATGAAACGCTTCAAGCAATGCATTTGATTCATCGATAGGGATGTATGCAAATTATCATATAATAAAAATTGCAATTGTATGGAATTTTTTTACTTGCCACAAAGTATCACAGAACATGCAACTAATGTCATTATTTTTTCAATTTATGTTTTAGAAATAAAATATTTTCATCTTTAAAACCTTGTAAAATTCACAAATGTTTAAAATTAAATAATACATTTATTTCATTCAACCACCATATTTCTTAATACAGGAAGGTGAAAATAGAATAACAGATTTTCATTTCTTTCTAAAAATGCATAACTATTGCTTAACATTGCTGATTAATGAAAACCATGAAGGTGTTTGAAAATATATTGAAATATGATAAAATATCTGGAAAATAAACTCAAAATTTTATTTAAGACCTACTTTTCTTTTAAACGATGGAATCAAATGATACATTTACCTTAATATCTTTTTAGCATTTAAATAATGCACTTATGTTAAAGAAGTAAAATAATCTTCATTATACTATCGAAACTGAAAAGCAAATGACAGCTAAGAAATTTCAACAAAACATTTTGCCACTGAAATAAGTTTGGTCACTAAATGATAACTATTTAGTTTATAAAAATTAAATAATACGTATTCTTTCTTGTAGTTTCTAAAAATATTTGCATTTTTATACAATAGATAGAGCAAATATTTATGACAGTAATTGTGATTTTTTCTTTTCCATTATTATTGTACAGGCATATAACGGAATTGAAGAAATATTTTTAATGAAAAATATGATAATTACTGTTTTTATGGAATAAAAATCAGGGAAGCATTTAAAATTGCTTAAGTGAGTAAATTTAAGGAAAAATAAATTCTATAAAAACAAATCGATTTTAATTCCAGTTTCTCATTTTTAAACACAAATAAAACTGTCCAAATATTTTATGTTCCTGTTATGAGAAAGAAAATGATTTAAAAACAATAAAAAGAATGGATTGCTTAACATGGAAGGAAGCAAAAATCACTTATATTGACAACAAAAATACCATATCTTCTTTTAAGTCTTCATGTGTAGCACATCACTGGCTGTAAGGCAAGTCAGGAAAATTGAAAGTTTGCAGTTAGCTCCCTTTAGTACGGGGCTTGTGTGCTGCAGAGCAATTGCATCTGAATAAGTGAAAGCATAATCTATTAATAGAATTGTTAAAATAATTTAAATAACAATGATAATAACTATGAAAATAAAATTCTATGATTTTCAAAGGAATTTTAACAATAACATAAATCTTGTTCATAATTTTTACACAAATATATCTTCAACACAATACTACGCATATATCAAATGAACGAACTAGTTCCTTCGATGAGACATTAGAAAGACGGTAATGCTTGAAAAAAAGGTTCTCAACATTAGGTATTAGGTAAGTAATTAACATACCAGTAACTAACTGAGAAGGATGAGTACTAGAGGATAAATTTGATGACAAATTGTGAGAATCCAACAGAGCTATAGAATGGCAGCAATTTCAATCTTATACAAAAACAACGAACATAGTATTCAAACTGATTTTTTTCATTTAACAATACTTTTATTAAAGAACGTTAAAATTTAAAAGAGGAAACCTTTGTGCATGCAAATACACAAGTATAAATGCCACCCTATATTCAATCCCACTTAAACTAATTAACTTCCAAGCATCAATATTCTAATAAAACATACAAAATTGAATATATTTGCTTTCAATTATTGAAAAGAATATTGCAATTTATTTAATTATTAAACTAGTTCATTACATAATAAATTTAATACCACACATGCAAAATAAAATAATAAATATTTAACAAAAGCATTTTATAACAGTTACACTCCTGTGTATGACATATACATTTAGTTAAAAATACATAGTCTTATACAAAAATAAAAACACAGTATTCAAACTTATTTTTCTACGTTTAACAACCTTTTCATTAAAGAAAAGTGAATTAAGAAAAGGAAACCTTGATGTATAAGAATACAAATCGGAATACCTTCCGATATTCAATCCCACTTAAATTAACTTCGAAACGTAACAGAAAATATCCTGGCAAAAGAACTCTCTACAAGAAGGTGGCAGAAAGATAGCCCCAAAATAGTAAATAAGTAAGAAAATTATTTTCCAATTCATTTCATTAGAAACTACCTTCAGAATAAACAAAGAAACTGACTGACTCTTTTATTGGTTTTCAAATCGCATTACTTGCAACGTGTTGCCATTCTTAAAACAAGAAATATCAATCAAACTTTGCCGTCTTGTCTTACGTTTCTGGCCACATCTTTCTGACGATCAAAATCACCGAAAGCTTCCAGGAAAGATTACGTAATATGAAAATTCGGAAACTTACGGACAAAGAAGTTAAATAAATAAGTGAAAAAGCAGAGGCATTCTCGCTCAAGACAAAACACGTGAAAAAGCTTCCGTGGAAACGAAGCTCATTCAGGTCTCAAGGAAATTCGTCAATAAGGAGGGTGTGTCACCAGGGAAGCATACAACTTCACGACTGCAAATTTTCGGTTAAACAGTTTTCTCGGTTAAACGGAGTAGATAAGAATGCACCTGAGGAAACCTTATGTTCTTTTTATATAATGGTCCCTTGTAACAATTACCCACGCTTACAGTGAAATGTATAAATAAAAAGGAATTTCTTACAATGATAGGTCAGTCGTAAGGTTCTTATTGTAATTGTGCTGATGTCAGCGTCTACTGGAATTTGTTCTTTAGTCGCAACCCCTATTGCTTTCATATAAATTTGAACTTTGTCCAATGGTTGCTAATTGAAATAGTCACGCCATTTATTGTATTAAAGAGTTCCACTTTTTTTTAAATCTTCAGTTTCGTTGCGATTGTGTGATTAACTGCTCCAAAATCACCAGATTTATTCTGCCTCTATGCTCTTTACTTTTTCTTGGAACTTTTTCAAGTGATGTAAATATGAGATAAGTTATTCTTTTTTATTTTTATTTTATCAAATAATTAGTACGATCATAACTTCGCGAATGCACAATTAAACATGCTCAAAGATTATGAATGTAATGTAAGATATAGCAACTAGTTATGTTTAATTTATCTGAAAGAATTTAAATAGTTCTTGCAAGTAAATTTAATGTCATTAAAGTACATTATTAAATAATATCTTGTTTTGCATTAAAAGAGTTGACTAAAACTGAATTTTTAAGCAAAAAATTACAAAGTGTTAATGTGTTGCAGTATCATTTCTAATTTTGTGCGTGAATCATATTGTTATGAAACAAACTACTGACTCCAAATTCTGAGACACGAACATTTAATTAACAAAAAACTAAAGAATTTACAAAGGAGTCATATTTGGGTTCGCTAAAACTCTAGTGCCTCCGTAGCATACAAAAATCACTATCAATCTTAAAACAAAAACGCAGCTTCTACGCCTGCTCCTCGCACCAACCGTTTCCATACTCACCCTCCCATCGAAGGCTCTGGAAATCGAAAATGCTGAGTATGAGACATTACAATGTAATTTCAAGTTATAAATTTTAATCTATATAATTGTCATTATATATTGATATATAGAGAGCATACTAAAATTTTCTGTCTGCACCTGATTATATCATTTTTAATAATATTGTATGATAATAATATAATATCTCTATAAAATAATATAAAAATATCTCTATAAAATAATATAAAAAAATAAAATTATTTTAAATTCCGAAACATTTATCAATGAAAAAAAAATTTTTTTTATATAGAATTCCATTTTAATGTACAGTATTTCATAAAATAAAATAAAATTATTGTTCTAGAACTAAAAGTTATATTTCAAAAAAATATTCATAATTCTAGAGGTTCCATTCTAGCTCTTCCATGGTTAGAGTCGTATCATTTTTCAATTATCTAAAATCCAACCAAGAAGACTGAAAATTTGAATTCTTTAAAAGGCGGGGGTGATTATGATATTTTAGAAGACTAAATGTGTCTGTAACCAAACTGAATCTTGTAGAGAATGCTGCAAATATTTGATGTATTAATATTTAAGATCCCACGGTTGCGGTCGAAACACTCCTATATCTTTTTAAAATATAATCAAAATGACACCAAATTCATTTTTAAAGGGTGGCTGATTATTACATTTTGGGTGTCAAGAAATGTCTGGCACCAAAGCGAATCTTGCATACGAGACTGTTGGTGAACATGATGATGTATTAATATTTAAGATCCTATGGTAGGAGTCGGTGCAGTTCCAATTTTCTAAAATCCGAAAAAGTTACAAAAATTTGAATTATTAAAAAGGGGGACTGATTAGTACATTTTAGAACACTAGAGATGTCTTGAATCAAATTGAATAATATAGAGGACACTGTTTAAAAATATTTATGCATTAATATTTAAGATCACATCGTTAGAGTCGTATCACTCTTCAATTATCTAAAATCCAAAAAAAGACTGAAAATTAGAAATAAAAAGGAGAAGAGTGATTAGGTCATTTTAGGTGGCTAGAAATGTCTGAGCCAAACTGAATCTTGTAGAGGAGACTATATCGAACATTTTGATGTATTAATAATTAAGATCCTATTTTTGGAGTCGGTGCACTCTCATTTTTTTAAATACGATTAAAAAGACACAGAAATTTGAATTTTTAAAAAGGAGGGGGTTGATTAGGACATTTTAGAACACTAGAAATGTCTAGAAGCAAATTGAATCTTATAGAGGACACTGTTGCGAACATTTTGTTGTAATAATATTTAAAATCCCATGGTTAGAGACGTATCACTTTTCAATTATCTAAAATAAAACCAAAAATAAGGAAAAATTTAAATTCTTTAAAAGGGGGTTGATTAGGACATTTTAGGAGACTAGAAATGTCTGGCTCCAAACTGTATCTCGTAGAGGACACTGTTGCAAACATTTTGATGTATTAATATTTAAGATCCCATGGTTAGGGTCGTATCACTCTTCAATTATCTGAAATCTAACCAAAAAGACATAAAAATTTGAATTCTTAAAAGGTTGGTGGCGAGATTAAGTCATTTTAGGTGACCAGAAATGTCTGGAGCCAAACTGAATCTTGTAGTGGAAACTGTTGCGAACTTTTTCATGTATTAATATTTAACATCCTATGGTTGGAGTCGGTGCACTCAACAAATTTCTAAAATCCGATCAAAAAGACACAAAAATTGGAATTCTTAAAAAAGGTGTGTAGGGACTGATTAGGACATTTTAGAACACTAGATACGTCTAGAACCAAATTGTGTCTTATAGAAGACACTGTTGCGAATATTTTGAATCATTAATAATTAAGATCCCATGGTTAGAGGTGCCTATACCTTATCAATTACCTAAAATCCAACGAAAAGGACCGAAGAATTTGGATTCTTTAAAAGGGGGGGTTGTATAGGAAATTTTAGGAGTCTAGAGATGTCTGTGACCAAAATATTTCTGGTAGAGGATGCACTTTATGAACATATTGATGTATTAGTACTTAAGACCCCATGGTTGAAATGTTAACACTCCTCAATTTTTTCAAATACAATCAAAATTACACAAAATTTATTTTTATAAGGGGGAGATCAGGACATTTTAGGTGTCCAGAAATGTTAAGCACCAAGCCGAATCTTTTTTTGGAGACTGATGCGCACATTTTGACGTATAATTATTTAAGATACCACAGTTGGAGTCGCAACACTCCTCATTTTTCTTAAATTTGACCGAAATGATTTAAAAATTTGACTTTTTAAAGGGTGGGGGGTTGATTATGAGACTTAAGTTACTAGAGATGTGTGGAACCAAACTGAATCATTTAGAGGAGACATTTGTTAACATTTTGATATACCAATATTTAAGATCCCATGGTTGGAGTCATAACACTCATCAATTTTCTATAAATACACAAAAAAGACACAAAATTCACTTTAAGAGTGGGGGGTGATTAGGACATTTTAGGTGTCAAGAAATATCTGGAACCAAACTGAATTCTGAAGAAGAGACTATTGCAAACATTTTGATGTAATAATATTTAAGATCCCATAGTTGAAATCTTGACACTCCTCAATTTCCTAAAATACGATAAAAAAACATAAGTTTAATACTTTATAAAGGGGGGGGTATTAGGACATTTTAGAGGACTAGAAATGTCTTGAATCAAACTGAATCTTGTATAGGCGAGTTTTTCGAACATTTTCATGCATTAATATTTAAGATCCTATGGTTGGAGTTGGAGTTCTTCTCAATTTTTTAAAAAAAACCAAAAAGACAAAAAATTTGAATTCTTTAAAAAGAAAGTGGGCTGATTAGTACATTTTAGAACACTACAGATGTCTGGAACCAAATTGAATCTTGTAGAGGATACTGATGCGAAATATTTTATGTATTAAAATTAAAGATCGCATGGATTGGGGTCGTAACACTCTCAATTTTTAAAATACAATCAATAAAGACACAAAATTGATTTTTAAGAGGGGTTGATTAAGACATTTTAGGTGAGAAGAAATGTCTGGCACCAAACTGAATCTTGCAGAGGAGACTGTTGCGCACATTTTGAAGTATTAATATTTAAGTTTGTTGGTTTGAGTCATAACACTCCTCATTTTTCTAATATTTGACTGAAAAAATTCAAAAATTTGACTTTTTAAAGGGGGGGTTGATTATGAGACTTTAGTTACTAGAAATGTGTGGAACCAAACTGAATCTTTTAGTGGAGATTTTATGAACATTTTGATGTAGTAATATTTAAGATCCCATGGTTGGAGTCATAACACTCCTCAATTTTCTAAAATACAAACCAAAACACAGAAAATTCACTTTTATAGCTGGGGGTGAATAGGACAATTTAGGTGTAAAGAAATGTCTGGAAACCAACTGATTTCTGAAGAGGAGACTATTGCAAACATTTTGATGTATTAATATTTAAGATCCCATGGTTGAAATCATAACACTCCTCAATTTCCTAAAATACGATAAAAACATAAGTTTAATAATTTTTAGAGGGGTGGGGGTTATTAGGACAATTTAGATGCCTAGAAATGTCTTGAATCAAATTGAATCTTATAGCGGCGATTTTTCGATCATTTTCATGTATTAATATTTAAGATCCTATGGATGGAGTGTTCGCTCTTCTCAATTTTCTAAGATCTGAACAAAAAACTCAAAAATGTGAAATCTTAAAAAAGAAAGGGGCTGATTAGGACATTTTAGACGAAGAGAGATGTCTGCAACCAAATTGAATGTGGAAGAGGACACTGATGCGAACATTTTGATGTATTAATATTAAAGATCGCATTGTTGGTGTCGTAACACTCCTCAAATATCTAAAATCCAAACAAAACACCGAAAAATTTGAATTCTTAAAAAAGGGGGGGAGGTGATTAGGTCATTTTAGGTGACTAGAAATGTCTGGAGCCAAACTAAATTTAAGAGCCAAACTAAATGTTGCGAACATTTTTATGTATTAATATTGAAGATACCATGCTTTGAATCATAACACTCCTCAGTTTTTTAAAATACAATCAAAAATACACAAAATTGATTTTTAAGGGGGGTTGATTAGAACATTTTAGGTGAGAAGAAATGTCTGGCACCAAACTAAATCTTGCAGAGAAGACTGTTGCGAACACAATAATGTATTAATATTTAAGATCCTATCATTGAAGTCGGTGCAATTCCGATTTTTTAAAATCCGACGGAAAAGACGTAATAATTTGAATTTTTAAAAATGTTGGGGGCTGATTAGTACATTTTAGAACACTTGAGATGTCTGGAATCGAATTGAATCTCATAGAGGACACTGTTGCAAAATTCATTATGTATTATTATTTAAGATACCATGGTTAGAGCAGTATCACTCTTCAAATATTTAAAATCAATCCAAAAACACCGAAATTTTAATATCTTTAAAGGGGGGGTGATTAGGTCATTTCAGGAGACTAGAGATGTCTGGGGCAAAACTGATTCTTGTATAGGACACTGTTGCAAATATTTTGATTTATTAATATTTAACATCCCATGGTTTAAGTTCTAGCATTCCTCAATTTTCAAAAATCTAACCAAAAAGACACAAAAATGCTTAAAAATGAAAGGGGCGTGATTAGGTCATTTTAGGTGCCTAGAAATGTCTGGAGCCAAATTGAATCTTGTAGTGGAAACTGTTGCGAACATTTTCATGTATTAATATTTAAGATCCTATGGTTGGAGTCGGTGCACTCCTCAAATTTCTAAAATCCGATCATAAAGACACAAAAATTGGAATTCTTAAAAAGGTGTGTAGGGGCTGATTAGGACATTTTAGAACACTAGATACGTCTAGAACCAAATTGTGTCTTATAGAAGACATTGTTCCGAATATTTTGATGTATTAATAATTAAGTTCCCATGGTTAGAGGTGCCTATACCTTATCAATTACCTAAAATCCAACAAAAAAGACCGAAGAATTTCGATTCTTTAAAAGGGGGTTGTATAGGAAATTTTAGGAGACTAGTGATGTCTGTGACCAAAATATTTCTGGTAGTCGTTGCATTTGCGAACATATTGATGTATTAGTACTTAAGACCCCATGGTTGAAATGTTAACACTCCTCAATTTTTTTCAAATACAATCAAAATTACACAAAATTTATTTTTATAAGGGGGAGATCAGGACATTTTAGGTGTCCAGAAATGTTAAGCACGAAGCCGAATCTTGTTTTGCAGACTGATGCACACATTTTGACGTATTAATATTTAAGATAAAATGGTTGGAGTCGCAAAACTCCTCATTTTTCTTAAATTTGACCAAAATGATTTAAAAATTTGACTTTTTAAAGGGTGGGGGGTTGATTATGAGACTTAAGTTACTAGAAATGTGTGGAACCAAACTGAATCTTTTAGAGGAGACATTTGTGAACATTTTGATAAACTAATATTTAAGATCCCATGGTTGGAGTCATAACACTACTCAATTTTCTACAATAGAAACAAAAACACACCAAATTCACTTTTATATTGGGGGGTGATTAGGACATTTTAGGTGTCAAGAAATATCTGGAACCAAACTGAATTCTGAAGAAGAGACTATTTTTAACATTTTGATGTATTTATATTTAAGATCCCATGGTTGAAATCATGACACTCCTCAATTTCCTAAAATACGATAAAAAACATAAGTTTAATACTTTATAAAGGGGGGTGGGTATTAGGACATTTTATAAGTCTAGAAATGTCTTAAATCTAACTGAATCTTATATAGGCGAGATTTTCGAAAATTTTAAAGCATTAATATTTAAGATACTATTGTTGGAGTTGGAGTTCTTCTCAATTTTTAAAACCCAACCAAAAAGTCACAAAAATTTTAATTTTTAAAAACGAAAGTGGGCTGATTAGTACATTTTAGAACACTACAGATGTCTGGAACCAAATTGAATCTTGTAGAGGATACTGATGCGAAATATTTTATGTATTAAAATTAAAGATCGCATGGATGGGGTCGTAACACTCCTCAATATTTTAAAATACAATCAAAAAGACACAAAATTGATTTTTAAGGGGGGTTGATTAAGAAATTTTAGGTGAGAAGAAATATTTAGCACCAAACTGAATATGGCAGAGGAGACTGTTGCGCAATTTTTGACGTATTAATATTTAAGATAGTTGGTTGAGTCGCAAAACTCCTCATTTTTCTAATATTTGAACAAAATTATTTATAAAATTTTACATTTTAAAGGGGGGGTTGATTATGAGAGTTTAGTTACTAGAAATCTGTGGAACCAAACTGAATCTTTAAGAGGAGACGGTTATGAACATTTTGATATAGTAATATTTAAGATCCCATGGTTGGAGTAATAACACTCCTCAATTTTCTAAAATACAAACAAAAACACAAAATTCACTTTTATAGCTGGGGGTGAATAGGACAGTTTAGGTGTAAAGAAATGTCTGGAAACCAACTGATTTCTGAAGAGGAGACTATTGCAAACATTTTGATGTATTAATATTTAAGATCCCATGGTTGAAATCATAACACTCCTCAATTTCCTAAAATACGATAAAAAAACATAATAATTTATAGAGGAGGGGGGTTATTAGTACAATTTAGATGCCTAGAAATGTCTTGAATCAAATTGAATCTTATAGCGGCGAATTTTTCGATCATTTTCATGTATTAATATTTAAGATCCTATGGTTGGTGTGTTAGCTCTTCTCAATTTTTTAAGATTTGAACAAAAACAACAAAAATTTGAAATCTTAAAAAAGAAAGGGGGCTGATTATTACATTGTAGACGACAAGTGATGTCTGGAACCAAATTGAATGTGGAAGAGGACACTGATGCGAACATTTTCTTGTATTAATATTAAAGATTGCATTGTTGGTGTCGTAACACTCCTCAAATATCTAAAATCCAAACAAAAAGACCGAAAAATTTGAATTCTTAAAAAAGGGGGGGAGGTGATTAGGTCATTTTAGGTGACTAGAAATGTCTGGAGCCAAACTAAATCTTGCAGAGGAGACTGTTGCGAACACATTGATGTATTAATATTTAAGATCCTATGGTTGAAGTCGGTGCACTTCCGATTTTTTAAAATCAAACCGGAAAGATATAATAATTTGAATATTTAAAAAATGTTTGGGGCTGATTAGTACATTTTAGAACACTTGAGATGTCTGGAATCGAATTGAATCTCATAGAGGACATTGTTGAAAAATTAATTATGTATTATTATTTAAGATCCCATGGTTAGAGCCGTATCACTTTTCAAATATTTAAAATCAACCAAAACCCCGAAATTTTAATATCTTTAAAGGGGGGGGGTGATTAGGACATTTCAGGAGACTAGAGATGTCTGGGGCAAAACTGATTCTTGTATAGGACACTGTTGCAAATATTTTGATTTATTAATATTTAACATCCCATGGTTTAAGTTCTAGCATTCCTCAATTTTCAAAAATCTAACCAAAAAGACACAAAAATGCTTAAAAAATGAAAGGGGGCGTGATTAGGTCATTTTAGGTGCCTAGAAATGTCTGGAGCCAAACTGAATCTTGTAGTGGAAACTGTTGCGAACATTTTCATGTATTAATATTTAACATTCTATGGTTGGAGTCGGTGCACTCAACAAATTTCTAAAATCCGACCAAAAAGACACAAAAATTAGAATTCTTAAAAAAGGTGTGTAGGGGCTGATTAGGACATTTTAGAACACTAGATACGTCTAGAACCAAAGTGGGTCTTATATAAGACACTGTTGCGAATATTTTGATGTATTAATAATTAAGATCCCATGGTTAGAGGTGTGTACCTTATCAATTATCTAAAATCCAACCAAAAAGACCGAAGAATTTGGATTTTTTAAAAGGGGGGGTTGTATAGGAAATTTTAGGACTCTAGAGATGTCTGTGACCAAAATATTTCTCGTAGAGGATACATTTGCGAACATATTGATGTATTAGTATTTAAGACCCCATGGTTGAAATGTTAACACTCCTCAATTTTTTCAAATACAATCAAAATTACACAAAATTTATTTTTATAAGGGGGAGATCAGGACATTTTAGGTGTCCAGAAATGTCAAGCACCAAGCCGAATCTTGTTTTGGAGACTGATGCTGACATTTTGACGTATTAATATTTAAGATACCATGGTTGGAGTCGCAAAACTCCTCATTTTTCTAAAATTTGACCGTAATGATTTAAAAATTTGTCTTTTTAAGGAGGGGTTTTATTAAGAGACTTTTGTTACTAGAAATTTGTGGAACCAAACTGAATATTTTAGAGGACATTTTTATGAACATTTTGATATACTAATATTTAAGATCCCATGGTTAGTGCCATAAAACTCCTCATTTTTCTAAAATACAATCAAAAAGACACAAAATTCACTTTTATAATGGGAGTTGATTAGGACATTATAGGTGTCAAGAAATGTCTGGAACAAAACTGAGTTCTGAAGAAGAGACTATTCCAAACATTTTGATGTGTTAATATTTAGGATCCTATGGTTGGAGTCGATAAAATCTTCAATTTTCTAAAATCGCAACAAAAAGACACAAAAATTTAATTTCTTAAAAAAGTGGGGGGAGTATTAGGACATTTTACAACACTAGAGATGTCTAGAACCAAATTCAATCTCATAGCAGAAATTGTTGCGAACATTTTGATGTATTAATATTTTAGATCCCATGGTTGGAGTCGCAACACTCCACATTTTTCCAAAATTTAACCGAAAAAATTTAAATATTTGATTTCTTTAAAGGGATGGGGGTTGATTAGGCGACTTTACTTACTAGAAATGTGTGGAGTCAAATAGAATCTTTTAGAAGAGACATTTATGAACATTTTGATGTACTAATATTTAAGATCCCATGGTTGGAGTCATAACACTGCTCAATTTTCTAAAATACAATCCAAAACACACACAATTTACTTTTTATTTAGGAGGTTGATTAGGACATTTTAGGTGTCAAGAAATGTCTAGGAACCAAACTGAATTCTGAAGAAGAGACTATTGCAAACCTTTTGATGTATTAATATTTAAGATCCTATGGTTGGGGTCGGTGCCTCCTCAATTTTCTAAAATCCGATCAAAAAGACACAAAAATTTGAATTCTTAAAAAAGGTTTGGGGGTATAATTAGGATATTTTATAACCCCAGAAATGTCTAGAACCAAATTTATTCTCATAGAAGACACTGTTGCGAACATTTTGATGTATTAATATTTTAGATCCCATGGTTGGAGTCGCAACACTCCTCACTTTTCTAAAATTTAACTGAAAAAATTTAAAAATTTGATTTATTTAAAGGGGGATGTTGACTGGGAGACTTTAGGTACTAGAAATAAGTGGAGCAAAATTGAATCTTTTAGAGGAGACATTTATGAACATCTTGATATACCAATATTTAAGATCCCATGGTTGGAGTCATAACACTCCTCAATTTTCTAAAATACAATAAAAAACACACAAAATTCACTTTTATAGTGGGGTGATTAAGGACATTTTAGGTGTCAAGATAATGTCTTGCATCCAACTAAATTTCTGTAAAGGAGACAATTGCAAAAATTTTGATGTATTAATATATTTAAAATCGCATGGTTTAAATCGTAATATTCCTCAATTTCCTAAAATACGATAAAAACAACAAAAGTTTAATACTTTATAGAAGGGGGGGTTGTTTTTAGCCCATTTTACGGGACTAGAAATGTCTTGATTCAAACTGAATCTTTTAGATGCGACTTTTTCGTACATTCTCATGTATTAATTTTTAAGATCCTATGGTTGGAGTTTTAATTTTTCTCAATTTTCTAAAATCCGACCAAAAAGACAAAAAATTTGAATTCTTGAAAAAGGAAAGGGGGCTGATTAGGACATTTTATAACACTATAGATGTCTGGAACCAGATAGAATCTTGTAGAGGATACTGATGCGAGCATTTTGATGTATTAAAATTAAAGATCCCATGGTTGGGGTCGTAACACTCCTCAAATATCTAAAATCCAAACAAAAAGACCGAAAATTTGAATTCTTAAAAAAGGGGGGGAGGTGATTAGGTAATTTTAGGTTACTAGAAATGTCTGGAGCCAAATTAAATTTTAGACGAGACTGTTGCGAACATTTTTATGTAATAATATTGAAGATACCATGCTTTGAATCATAACTCTCCTCAGATTTTTAAAACACAATCAAAAAGACTCAAAATTGATTTTTAAGGGGGGTTGATTAGAACATTTTAGGTGAGAAGAAATGTCTGGCACCAAACTAAATTTTGCAGAGGAGACTGTTGCGAACACAATGATGTATTAATATTTAAGATCCTATGGTTGAAGTCGGTGCACTTCCGATATTTTAAAATCCGACCGAAAAGACATAATAATTTGAATATTTAAAAAATGTTGGGGGCTGATTAGTACATTTTAGAACACTTGAGATGTCTGGAATCGAATTGAATCTCATAGAGGACATTGTTGCAAAATTCATTATGTAATATTATTTAAGATACCATGGTTAGAGCCGTATCACTCTTCAAATATTTAAAATCAAACCAAAAACACCGAAATTTTAATATCTTTAAAGGGGGGGGTGATTAGGACATTTCAGGAGACTAGAGATGTCTGGGGCAAAACTGATTCTTGTATAGGACACTGTTGCAAATATTTTAATTTATTAATATTTAACATCCCATGGTTTAAGTTGTAGCATTCCTCAATTTTCAAAAATCTAACCAAAAACACACAAAAATGCTTAAAAAATGGGAGGGAGCGTGATTAGGCCATTTTAGGTACCTAGAAATGTCTGGAGCCAAACTGAATCTTGTAGTGGAAACTGTTGGGAACATTTTCATGTATTAATATTTAACATCCTATGGTTGGAGTCGGTGCACTCCTCAAATTTCTAAAATCCGATCATAAAGACACAAAAATTGGAATTCTTAAAAAAGGTGTGTAGGGGCTGATTAGGACATTTTAGAACACTAGATACGTCTAGAACCAAAGTGGGTCTTATATAAGACACTGTTGCGAATACTTTGATGTATTAATAATTAAGATCCCATGGTTAGAGGTGTGTACCTTATCAATTATCTAAAATCCAAACAAAAAGACCGAAGAATTTGGATTTTTTAAAAGGGGGGGGGTTGTATAGGAAATTTTAGGACTCTAGAGATGTCTGTGACCAAAATAATTCTGGTAGAGGATACATTTGCGAACATATTGATGTATTAGTATTTAAGACCTTATGGTTGAAATGTTAACACTCCTCAATTTTTTCAAATACAATCAAAATTACACAAAATTTATTTTTATAAGGGGGAGATCAGGACATTTTAGGTGTCCAGAAATGTTAAGCACGAAGCCGAATCTTGTTTTGCAGACTGTTGCACACATTTTGACGTATTAATATTTAAGATAAAATGGTTAGAGTCGCAACACTCCTCATTTATCTTAAATTTGACCGAAATGATTTAAAAATTTGACTTTTTAAAGGGTTGGGGGTTGATTATGAGACTTAAGTTACTAGAAATGTGTGGTACCAACCTGAATCTTTTAGAGGAGACATTTGTGAACATTTTGATTTACTAATATTTAAGATCCCATGGTTGGAGTCATAACACTCCTCAATTTCCTATAAAAACAATCAAAAAGACACAAAATTCTCTTTAAGAGTGGGGGGTGATTAGGAAATTTTAGGTGTAAAGAAATATCTGGAACCAAACTGAATTCTGAAGAAGAGACTATTGCAAACATTTTGATGTAATAATATTTAAGATCCCATGGTTGAAATCTCATAATACTCTTCAATTTCCTAAAATAGGATTAAAAAACAAAAGTTTAATACTTTATAAAGGGGGGGTATTAGGACATTTTAGAGGACTAGAAATGTCTTGAATAAACTGAATCTTATAGAGGCGACTTTATCGAACATTTTCATGTATTAATATTTAAGATCCTATGGTTGGAGTTGGAATTGTTCTCAATTTTTTAAAATCCGACCGAAAAGACAAAAAATTTGAATTCTTAAAAAAGGAAAGGAGGCTCATTAGGACATTTTAAAACACAATAGATGTCTGGAACCAAATTGAATCTTGTAGAGGATACTGATGCGAACACTTTGATGTATTAAAATTACAGATCGCATGGTTGGGATCGTAATACTCCTCAAATATCTAAAATCCAACCAAAACGACCGAAAAATTTGAATTCTTAAAAATGGGGGACGTGACTAGGTCATTTTAGGTAACTAGAAATGTCTGGAGCCAATATAAATCTTGTATAGGACACTGTTGCGAACAATTTTATGTATTAATATCAAAGATCCCATGGTTGGGGTCAAACTGTCCTCAATTTTTTGAAATACAATCAAAAAGACACAAAATTGATTTTTAAGAGGGGTTGATTAGGACATTTTAGGTGAGAAGAAAATCTGGCACCAAACTGAATCTTTCAGAGGAGACTGTTGCGCACATTTTGACGTATTAAAATTTAAGATACCATGGTTGGAGTCGCAACACTCTTCATTTTATTAAAATTTGACCGAAAAGATTTAAAAATTTGACTTTTTAAAGGAGGGGGGTTTATTATGAGACTTTAGTTACTAGTAATGTGTGGAACCAAACTGAATCTTTTAGAGGAGACTTTTATGAACATTTTGATATAGTAATATTTAAGATCCCATGGTTGGAGTCATAACATTCCTCAATTTTCTAAAATACAAACAAAAACACACAAAATTCACTTTTATAGTGGGGGGTGATTAGGATATTTTAGGTGTCAAGAAATGTCTAGAAGCCAACTGTGTTCTGAAGAGGAGAATATTGCAAACATTTTAATGTATTAATATTTAAGATCCCATGAAAGAAATCATAACACTCCAAAATTTCCTAAAATACGATAAAAAAAACATATGTTTAATACTTTATTGAGGGGGGGGGTTATGAGGACATTTTAAAGGGTTAGAAATGTCAAATCAAGCTGAATCTTGTAGAGGCGACTTTTTCGAACATTTTCATGCATTAATATTTAAGATCCTTTGGTTGGAGTAGAATCTCTTCTGAATTTTCTAAAACCCGTCCAAAAAGACACAAAAATTTGAATTCTTAAAAAAGAAAGGGTGCTGATTAGGACATTTTAGAACACTAGAGATGACAGGAACCAAATTGAATCTCTTAGAGGACATTGATGCGAACATTTTGATGTATTAATTTTAAAGAACCCATGGTTAAATTTGTAACACTCCTCAAATATCAAAATTCCAAACAAAAAGAACGAAAAATTTGAATTATTAAAAAAGGGGGCACGTGATTAGGTAATTTTAGGTGACTAGAAATGTCAGGCACCAAATTGAAACATGTAGAGGAGACTGTTGCGCACATTTTGACGTATTAATATTTAAGTTCCCATGGTTGGAGTCGCAACTCTCCTAATTTTTCTAAAATTTGACCGAAAAGATTTAAAAATTTGTCTTTTGAAAGTTGGGGGGGGGTTGATTATGAGACTTTTTGTACTAGAAATGCGTGGAGTGAAATTGAATCTTTTAGAGAAGACTTTTATGAACATTTTGATATAATAATATTTAAGATCATATGGTTGGAGTTATAACACTCCTCACAATTTTCTAAAATACAATCAAAAAGACACAAAATTCACTTTTATAGAGGGGGATGAAAAGGGCATTTTAGGGATCAAGAAATGTCTGGAACAAAACTGAATTCTTAAGAAGAGACTATTGCAAACATATTTATGTATTAATATATATTTAAGATTCCATGATTGAAATCATAATACTTCTCAATTCCCTAAAATACTATAAAAAAACAAAAGTTTAATACTTTATAGAGGGGGGAGGTTATTAGGACATTTTAGATGCCTAGAAATGTCTTGTATAAAATTAAATCTTACAGCGGCGATTTTTTCGATCATTTTCATGTATTAATATTTAAGATACTATGGTTGGAGTTGTATTTCTTCTCACTTTTCTAAAATCCGAACAAATAGACGAAAAATTTGTATTCTTAAAAAAGGAAATGGGGCTGATTAGGTCATTTTAAAACACTATAGATGTCTGAAACCAAATTGAATCTTGTAGAGGATACTGATGCGAACAATTTGATGTATTAAAATTTAAGTTCGCATGAATTGGGTCGTAACACTTCTCAAATATCTAAAATCCATCCAAAACGACAGAAAAATTTGAATTCTTAAAAAGGGGGGGCATGACTAGGTCATTTTAGGTGACTAGAAATGTCTGGAGCCAAATTAAATCTTGTGCAGGACACTGTTGCGAACACCTTTATGTATTAATATTAAAGATCCCATGGTTGGGGTCAAAACTGTCCTCAATTTTTAAAATACAATCAAAAGGGCACAAAATTGATTTTTAAGGGGGGTTTATTAGGAAATTTTAGGTGAGAAGAAATGTCTGGCATCAAACTGAATCTTGCTGCGGAGACTGTTGCGCACATTTTGACTTATTAATATATAAGATCCCATGGTTGGAGTCATAACACTACTCAATTTTCTAAAATAGAAACAAAAACACACCAAATTCACTTTTATATTGGGGGGTGATTAGGACATTTTAGGTGTCAAGAAATGTCTGGATCCAAACTGAATTCTGAAGAAGAGACTATTGCAAACATTTTGATGTATTAATATTTAAGATCCCTTGGTTGAAATCATAACACTCCTCAATTTATTAAAATACGATAAAATACATACGTTTAATACTTTATCGAGGAGGGGGTTTATTAGGACATTTTAGAGTTCTAGAAATGTCTTGAATAAAACTGAATTTTGTATAGGCGAGTTTTTCGAACATTTTCATGCATTAATATTTAAGATCCTATGGTTGGAGTTGTAGTTCTTCTCAATTTTTAAAAACCAACAAATAGACAAAAAATTTGAATTCTTTAAAAAAGAAAGTGGGCTGATTAGGACATTTTAGAACACTACAGATGTCTGGAACCAAATTGAACTTTGTAGAGGATACTAATGCGAAACTTTTTTATGTATTAAAATTAAAGATCGCATGGTTGGGGTCGTAACACTCCTCAATATTTTAAAATACAATCAAAAAGACACAAAATTGATTTTTAAGGGGGGTTGATTAAGAAATTTTAGGTGAGAAGAAATATGTGGCACCAAACTGAATATTGCAGAGGAGACTGTTGCGCAACTTTTGACGTATTAATATTTAAGATAGTTGGTTGGAGTCGCAAAACTCCTCATTTTTCTAATATTTGACCAAAAAGATTTATAAAATTTTACATTTTAAAGGGGGGGTTGATTATGAGACTTTAGTTACTAGAAATCTGTGGAACCAAACTGAATCTTTAAGAGGAGACGGTTATGAACATTTTGATATAATAATATTTAAGATCCCATGGTTGGAGTAATAACACTCCTCAATTTTCTAAAATACAAACAAAAACACACAAAATTCACTTTCATAGCTGGGGGTGAATAGGACAGTTTAGGTGTAAAGAAATGTCTGGAAACCAACTGATTTCTGAAGAGGAGACTATTGCAAACATTTTGATGTATTAATATTTAAGATCCCATGGTTGAAATCATAACACTCCTCAATTTCCTAAAATACGATAAAAAACATAATAATTTATAGAGGAGGGGGGTTATTAGTACAATTTAGATGCCTAGAAATGTCTTGAATCAAATTGAATCTTATAGCGGCGAATTTTTCGATCATTTTCATGTATTAATATTTAAGATCCTATGGTTGGTGTGTTAGCTCTTCTCAATTTTTTAAGATCTGAACAAAAACAACAAATATTTGAAATCTTAAAAAGAAAGGGGCTGATTAGGACATTTTAGACGACAAGAGATGTCTGCAACCAAATTGAATGTGGAAGAGGACACTGATGCGAACATTTTGATGTATTAATATTAACGATTGCATTGTTGGTGTCGTAACACTCCTCAAATATCTAAAATCCAAACAAAAAGACCGAAAAATTTGAATTCTTAAAAAAGGGGGGGAGGTGATTAGGTCATTTTAGGTGACTAGAAATGTCTGGAGCCAAACTAAATCTTGCAGAGGAGACTGTTGCGAACACATTGATGTATTAATATTTAAGATCCTATGGTTGAAGTCGGTGCACTTCCGATTTTTTAAAATCAAACCGGAAAGATATAATAATTTGAATATTTAAAAAATGTTTGGGGCTGATTAGTACATTTTAGAACACTTGAGATGTCTGGAATCGAATTGAATCTCATAGAGGACATTGTTGAAAAATTAATTATGTATTATTATTTAAGATCCCATGGTTAGAGCCGTATCACTTTTCAAATATTTAAAATCAAATCAAAAACACCGAAATTTTAATATCTTTAAAGGGGGGTGATTAGGACATTTCAGGAGACTAGAGATGTCTGGGGCAAAACTGATTCTTGTATAGGACACTGTTGCAAATATTTTCATTTATTAATATTTAACATCCCATGGTTTAAGTTGTAGCATTCCTCAATTTTCAAAAATCTAACCAAAAAGACACAAAAATGCTTAAAAATTGGGAGGGGGGGTGATTAGGCCATTTTAGGTACCTAGAAATGTCTGGAGCCAAACTGAATCTTGTAGTGGAAACAGTAGCTAACATATTCATGTATTAATTTTTAACATCCTATGTTTGGAGTAGGTGCACTCAACAAATTTCTATAATCCTATCAAAAAGACACAAAATTGGAATTCTTAAAAATGGTGTGTAGGGACTGATTAGGACATTTTAGAACACTAGATACGTCTAGAACCAAAGTGGGTCTTATATAAGACACTGTTGCGAATATTTTGATGTATTAATAATTAAGATCCCATGGTTAGAGGTGCCTATACCTTATCAATTACCTAAAATCCAACGAAAAGGACCGAAGAATTTGGATTCTTTAAAAGGGGGGGTTGTATAGGAAATTTTAGGAGTCTAGAGATGTCTGTGACCAAAATATTTCTGGTAGAGGATGCACTTGCGAACATATTGATGTATTAGTACTTAAGACCCCATGGTTGAAATGTTAACACTCCTCAATTTTTTCAAATACAATCAAAATTACACAAAATTTATTTTTATAAGGGGGAGATCAGGACATTTTAGGTGTCCAGAAATGTTAAGCACCAAGCCGAATCTTGTTTTGGAGACTGATGCACACATTTTGACGTATTAATATTTAAGATAAAATGGTTGGAGTCGCAACACTCCTCATTTTTCTTAAATTTGACCGAAATGATTTAAAAATTTGACTTTTTAAAGGGTGGGGTGTTGATTATGAGACTTAAGTTACTAGAAATGTGTGGAACCAAACTGAATCATTTAGAGGAGACATTTGTGAACATTTTGATATACTAATATTTAAGATCCCATGGTTGGAGTCATAACACTCATCAATTTTCTATAAAAACAATAAAAAAGACACAAAATTCACTTTAAGAGTGAGGGGTGATTAGGACATTTTAGGTGTCAAGAAATATCTGGAACCAAACTGAATTCTGAAGAAGAGACTATTGCAAACATTTTGATGTAATAATATTTAAGATCCCATGGTTGAAATCTTGACACTCCTCAATTTCCTAAAATACGATAAAAAAAACATAAGTTTAATACTTTATAAAGGGGGGGGGTATTAGGACATTTTAGAGGACTAGAAATGTCTTGAATCAAACTGAATCTTGTATAGGCGAGTTTTTCGAACATTTTCATGCATTAATATTTAAGATCCTATGGTTGGAGTTGGAGTTCTTCTCAATTTTTTAAAAACAAACCAAAAAGACAAAAAATTTGAATTCTTTAAAAAGAAAGTGGGCTGATTAGTACATTTTAGAACACTACAGATGTCTGGAACCAAATTGAATCTTGTAGAGGATACTGATGCGAAATATTTTATGTATTAAAATTAAAGATCGCATGGATGGGGTCGTAACACTCCTCAATTTTTTAAAATACAATCAAAAAGACACAAAATTGATTTTTAAGAGGGGTTGATTAAGACATTTTAGGTGAGAAGAAATGTCTGGCACCAAACTGAATCTTGCAGAGGAGACTGTTGCGCACATTTGAAGTATTAATATTTAAGATAGTTGGTTGGAGTCATAACACTCCTCATTTTTCTAATATTTGACCGAAAAGATTAAAAAATTTGACTTTTTAAAGGGGGGGTTGATTATGAGACTTTAGTTACTAGAAATGTGTGGAACCAAACTGAATCTTTTAGAGGAGACTTTTATGAACATTTTGATGTAGTAATATTTAAGATCCCATGGTTGGAGTCATAACACTCCTCAATTTTCTAAAATACAAACCAAAACACAGAAAATTCACTTTTATAGCTGGGGGTGAATAGGACAATTTAGGTGTAAAGAAATGTCTGGAAACCAACTGATTTCTGAAGAGGAGACTATTGCAAACATTTTGATGTATTAATATTTAAGATCCCATGGTTGAAATCATAACACTCCTCAATTTCCTAAAATACGATAAAAAAAAACATAAGTTTAATAATTTATAGAGGGGGGGGGTTATTAGGACAATTTAGATGCCTAGAAATGTCTTGAATCAAATTGAATCTTATAGCGGCGATTTTTCGATCATTTTCATGTATTAATATTTAAGATCCTATGGTTGGAGTGTTCGCTCTTCTCAATTTTCTAAGATCTGAACAAAAAACTCAAAAATGTGAAATCTTAAAAAAGAAAGGGGCTGATTAGGACATTTTAGACGAAGAGAGATGTCTGCAACCAAATTGAATGTGGAAGAGGACACTGATGCGAACATTTTGATGTATTAATATTAAAGATCGCATTGTTGGTGTCATAACACTCCTCAAATATCTAAAATCCAAACAAAAACACCGAAAAATTTGAATTCTTAAAAAAGGGGGGGGGAGGTGATTAGGTCATTTTAGGTGACTAGAAATGTCTGGAGCCAAACTAAATGTAAGAGCCAAACTAAATGTTGCGAACATTTTTATGTATTAATATTGAAGATACCATGCTTTGAATCATAACACTCCTCAGTTTTTTAAAATACAATCAAAAATACACAAAATTGATTTTTAAGGGGGGTTGATTAGAACATTTTAGGTGAGAAGAAATGTCTGGCACCAAACTAAATCTTGCAGAGAAGACTGTTGCGAACACAATAATGTATTAATATTTAAGATCCTATCATTGAAGTCGGTGCAATTCCGATTTTTTAAAATCCGACGGAAAAGACGTAATAATTTGAATTTTTAAAAAATGTTGGGGGCTGATTAGTACATTTTAGAACACTTGAGATGTCTGGAATCGAATTGAATCTCATAGAGGACACTGTTGCAAAATTCATTATGTATTATTATTTAAGATACCATGGTTAGAGCTGTATCACTCTTCAAATATTTAAAATCAAACCAAAAACACCGAAATTTTAATATCTTTAAAGGGGGGGTGATTAGGTCATTTCAGGAGACTAGAGATGTCTGGGGCAAAACTGATTCTTGTATAGGACACTGTTGCAAATATTTTGATTTATTAATATATATTTAAGATTCCATGATTGAAATCATAATACTTCTCAATTTTCAAAAATCTAACCAAAAAGACACAAAAATGCTTAAAAAAGAAAGGGGGCGTGATTAGGTCATTTTAGGTGCCTAGAAATGTCTGGAGCCAAATTGAATCTTGTAGTGGAAACTGTTGCGAACATTTTCATGTATTAATATTTAAGATCCTATGGTTGGAGTCGGTGCTTCTTCTCAATTTTCTAAAATCCGATCATAAAGACACAAAAATTGGAATTCTTAAAAAAGGTGTGTAGGGGCTGATTAGGACATTTTAGAACACTAGATACGTCTAGAACCAAATTGTGTCTTATAGAAGACATTGTTCCGAATATTTTGATGTATTAATAATTAAGTTCCCATGGTTAGAGGTGCCTATACCTTATCAATTACCTAAAATCCAACAAAAAAGACCGAAGAATTTGATTCTTTAAAAGGTGGGTTGTATAGGAAATTTTAGGAGACTAGTGATGTCTGTGACCAAAATATTTCTGGTAGACGTTGCATTTGCGAACATATTGATGTATTAGTACTTAAGACCCCATGGTTGAAATGTTAACACTCCTCAATTTTTTCAAATACAATCAAAATTACACAAAATTTATTTTTATTCAGGACATTTTAGGTGTCCAGAAATGTTAAGCACGAAGCCGAATCTTGTTTTGCAGACTGATGCACACATTTTGACGTATTAATATTTAAGATAAAATGGTTGGAGTCGCAAAACTCCTCATTTTTCTTAAATTTGACCAAAATGATTTAAAAATTTGACTTTTTAAAGGGTGGGGGTTTGATTATGAGACTTAAGTTACTAGAAATGTGTGGAACCAAACTGAATCTTTTAGAGGAGACATTTGTGAACATTTTGATATACTAATATTTAAGATCCCATGGTTGGAGTCATAACACTACTCAATTTTCTAAAATACAAACAAAAACACACAAAATTCACTTTTATAGCTGGGAATGATTAGGACATTTTAGGTGTCAAGAAATATCTGGAACCAAACTGAATTCTGAAGAAGAGACTATTGCAAACATTTTGATGTATTAATATTTAAGATCCCATGGTTGAAATCATAACACTCCTCAATTTCCTAAAATACGATAAAAAACATAAGTTTAATACTTTATAAAGGGGGTATTAGGACATTTTAGAAGACTAGAAATGTCTTGAATCAAACTGAATCTTGTATAGGCGAGTTTTTCGAACATTTTCATGCATTAATATTTAAGATCCTATGGTTGGAGTTGGAGTTCTTCTCAATTTTTTAAAAACCAACCAAAAAGACAAAAAATTTGAATTCTTTAAAAAAGAAAGTGGGCTGATTAGTACATTTTAGAACACTACAGATGTCTGGAACCAAATTGAATCTTGTAGAGGATACTGATGCGAAATATTTTATGTATTAAAATTAAAGATCGCATGGTTGGGGTCGTAACACTCCTCAATTTTTTAAAATACAATCAAAAAGACACAAAATTGATTTTTAAGAGGGGTTGATTAAGACATTTTAGGTGAGAAGAAATGTCTGGCACCAAACTGAATCTTGCAGAGGAGACTGTTGCGCACATTTGAAGTATTAATATTTAAGATAGTTGGTTGGAGTCGTAACACTCCTCATTTTTCTAATATTTGACCGAAAAGATTAAAAAATTTGACTTTTTAAAGGGGGGTTGATTATGAGACTTTAGTTACTAGAAATGTGTGGAACCAAACTGAATCTTTTAGAGGAGACTTTTATGAACATTTTGATGTAGTAATATTTAAGATCCCATGGTTGGAGTCATAACACTCCTCAATTTTCTAAAATACAAACCAAAACACAGAAAATTCACTTTTATAGCTGGGGGTGAATAGGACAATTTAGGTGTAAAGAAATGTCTGGAAACCAACTGATTTCTGAAGAGGAGACTATTGCAAACATTTTGATGTATTAATATTTAAGATCCCATGGTTGAAATCATAACACTCCTCAATTTCCTAAAATACGATAAAAAACATAAGTTTAATAATTTATAGAGGGGGTAGGGGGTTATTAGGACAATTTAGATGCCTAGAAATGTCTTGAATCAAATTGAATCTTATAGCGGCGAATTTTTTGATCATTTTCATGTATTAATATTTAAGATCCTATGGTTGGAGTGTTAGCTCTTCTCAATTTTCTAAGATCTGAACAAAAAACACAAAAATTTGAAAACTTAAAAAAGAAAGGGGGCTGATTAGGACATTTTAGACGACAAGAGATGTCTGGAACCAAATTGAATGTGGAAGAGGACACTGATGCGAACATTTTGATGTATTAATATTAACGATCGCATTGTTGGTGTCGTAACACTCCTCAAATATCTAAAATCCAAACAAAAACACCGAAAAATTTGAATTCTTAAAAAAGGGGGGGAGGTGATTAGGTCATTTTAGGTGACTAGAAATGTCTGGAGCCAAACTAAATGTTAGAGCCAAACTAAATGTTGCGAACATTTTTATGTATTAATATTGAAGATACCATGCTTTGAATCATAACACTCCTCAGTTTTTTAAAATACAATCAAAAATACACAAAATTGATTTTTAAGGGGGGTTGATTAGAACATTTTAGGTGAGAAGAAATGTCTGGCACCAAACTAAATCTTGCAGAGGAGACTGTTGCGAACACATTGATGTATTAATATTTAAGATCCTATGGTTGAAGTCGGTGCACTTCCGATTTTTTAAAATCCGACGGAAAAGATATAATAATTTAAATTTTTAAAAAATTTTGGGGGCTGATTAGTACATTTTAGAACACTTGAGATGTCTGGAATCGAATTTAATCTCATAGAGGACACTGTTGCAAAATTCATTATGTATTATTATAGAAGATCCCATGGTTAGAGCTGTATCACTCTTCAAATATTTAAAATCCAACCAAAAACACCGAAATTTTAATATCTTTAAAGGGGGAGGGGGTGATTAGGTCATTTCAGGAGACTAGAGATGTCTGGGGCAAAACTGATTCTTGTATAGGACACTGTTGCAAATATTTTGATTTATTAATATTTAACATCCCATGGTTTAAGTTCTAGCATTCCTCAATTTTCAAAAATCTAACCAAAAAGACACAAAAATGCTTAAAAAATGAAAGGGGGCGTGATTAGGTCATTTTAGGTGCCTAGAAATGTCTGGAGCCAAACTGAATCTTGTAGTGGAAACTGTTGCGAACATTTTCATGTATTAATATTTAAGATCCTATGGTTGGAGTCGGTGCACTCCTCAAATTTCTAAAATCCGATCATAAAGACACAAAAATTGGAATTCTTAAAAAAGGTGTGTAGGGGCTGATTAGGACATTTTAGAACACTAGATACGTCTAGAAACAAATTGTGTCTTATAGAAGACATTGTTCCGAATATTTTGATGTATTAATAATTAAGATCCCATGGTTAGAGGTGCCTATACCTTATCAATTACCTAAAATCCAACCAAAAGGACCGAAGAATTTGGATTCTTTAAAAGGGGGGGTTGTATAGGAAATTTTAGGAGTCTAGAGATGTCTGTGACCAAAATATTTCTGGTAGAGGATGCACTTGCGAACATATTGATGTATTAGTATTAAGACCCCATGGTTGAAATGTTAACACTCCTCAATTTTTTCAAATACAATCAAAATTACACAAAATTTATTTTTATAAGGGGGAGATCAGGACATTTTAGGTGTCCAGAAATGTTAAGCACCAAGCCGAATCTTTTTTTGGAGACTGATGATCACAGTTTTTAATATTAATATTTAAGATACCATGGTTGGAGTCGCAACACTCCACATTTTTCTTAAATTTGACCGAAATGATTTAAAAATTTTACATTTTAAAGGGGGGGGTTGATTATGAGACTTAAGTTACTAGAAATGTGTGGAACCAAACTGAATCTTTTAGAGGAGACATTTATGAACATTTTGATATACTAATATTTAAGATCCCATGGTTGGAGTCATAACAGTCCTCAATTTTCTAAAATACAAACAAAAACACACAAAATTCACATTTAGAGTGGGGTTTGATTAGGACATTTTAGGTGTCAAGAAATGTCTGGTACCCAACTGAATTCTGAAGAAGAGACTATTGCAAACATTTTGATGTATTAATATTTAAGATCCTATGGTTGAAATCATAACACTCCAAAATTTCCTAAAATACGATAAAAAACATATGTTTAATACTTTATTGGGGGGGGTATTAGGACATTTTAAAGGGTTAGAAATGTCTTGAATCAAACTGAATCTTGTAGAGGCGACTTTTTCGAACATTTTCATGCATTAATATTTAAGATCCGATGGTTGGAGTAGAATCTCTTCTCAATTTTCTAAAACCTGTCCAAAAAGACACAAAAATTTGAATTTTTAAAAAGAAAGGGGGCTGATTAGGACATTTTAGAACACTAGAGATGTCTGGAACCAAATTGAATCTCTTAGAGGACATTGATGCGAACATTTTGATGTATTAAAATTAAAGAACCCATGGTTAAATTTGTAACACTCCTCAAATATCAAAATTCCAATCAAAAAGACACGAAAAATTTGAATTATTAAAAGGGGTTGATTAGGACATTTTAGGTGACTAGAAATGTCTGGCACCAAACTGAAACTTGCAGAGGAGACTGTTGCGCACATTTTGACGTATTAATATTTAAGATAGTTGGTTGGAGTCGAAACTCTCCTCATTTTTCTAATATTTGACCGAAATGATTTAAAAATTTGACTTTTTAAAGGGTTGGGGGTTGATTATGAGACTTAAGTTAGCAGAAATGTGTGGTACCAACCTGAATCTTTTAGAGAAGACTTTTATGAACATTTTGATATAATAATATTTAAGATCATATGGTGGGAGTTATAACACTCCTCACAATTTTCTAAAATACAATCAAAAAGACACAAAATTCACTTTTATAGAGGGGTATGAATAGGAAATTTTAGGGGTCAAGAAATGTCTGGAACAAAACAGAATTCTGAAGAAGAGACTATTGCACATATATTTATGTATTAATATTTAAGATTTCATGATTGAAATCATAAACTCCTCAATTTCCTAAACTACTCTAAAAAACAAAAGTTTAATACTTTATAGAGGGGGGAGGTTATTAGGACATTTTAGATGCCTAAAAATGTCTTGAATCAAATTGAATCTTACAGTGGCGATTTTTTCGATCATTTTCATGTATTAATATTTAAGATCCTTTGGTTGGAGTGTTAGCTCTTCTCAATTTCCTAAGATCTGAACAAATAAACGAAAAATTTGTATTCTTAAAAAAGGAAATGGGGCTGATTAGGTCATTTTAAAACACTATAGATGTCTGAAACCAAATTGAATCTTGTAGAGGATACTGATGCGAACATTTTGATGTATTAATATTAAAGATCGCATTGTTGGTGTCGTAACACTCCTCAAATATCTAAAATCCAAACAAAAACACCGAAAAATTTGAATTCTTAAAAAAGGGGGAGAGGTGATTAGGTCATTTTAGGTGACTAGAAATGTCTGGAGCCAAATTAAATCTTGTGCAGGACACTGTTGCGAACACTTTTATGTATTAATATTAAAGATCCCATGGTTGGGGTCAAAACTGTCCTCAATTTTTTAAAATACAATCAAAAGGGCACAAAATTGATTTTTAAGGGGGGTTTATTAGGAAATTTTAGGTGAGAAGAAATGTCTGGCATCAAACTGAATCTTGCTGCGGAGACTGTTGCGCACATTTTGACTTATTAATATATAAGATCCCATGGTTGGAGTCATAACACTACTCAATTTTCTAAAATAGAAACAAAAACACACCAAATTCACTTTTATATTGGGGGGTGATTAGGACATTTTAGGTGTCAAGAAATGTCTGGATCCAAACTGAATTCTGAAGAAGAGACTATTGCAAACATTTTGATGTATTAATATTTAAGATCCCTTGGTTGAAATCATAACACTCCTCAATTTATTAAAATACGATAAAATACATACGTTTAATACTTTATCGAGGAGGTGGTTTATTAGGACATTTTAGAGTTCTAGAAATGTCTTGAATAAAACTGAATTTTGTATAGGCGAGTTTTTCGAACATTTTCATGCATTAATATTTAAGATCCTATGGTTGGAGGTGTAGTTCTTCTCAATTTTCAAAAAACCAACAAATAGACAAAAAATTTGAATTCTTTAAAAAAGAAAGTGGGCTGATTAGGACATTTTAGAACACTACAGATGTCTGGAACCAAATTGAACTTTGTAGAGGATACTAATGCGAAACTTTTTTATGTATTAAAATTAAAGATCGCATGGTTGGGGTCGTAACACTCCTCAATATTTTAAAATACAATCAAAAAGACACAAAATTGATTTTTAAGGGGGGTTGATTAAGAAATTTTAGGTGAGAAGAAATATGTGGCACCAAACTGAATATTGCAGAGGAGACTGTTGCGCAACTTTTGACGTATTAATATTTAAGATAGTTGGTTGGAGTCGCAAAACTCCTCATTTTTCTAATATTTGACCAAAAAGATTTATAAAATTTTACATTTTAAAGGGGGGGTTGATTATGAGACTTTAGTTACTAGAAATCTGTGGAACCAAACTGAATCTTTAAGAGGAGACGGTTATGAACATTTTGATATAGTGTTATTTAAGATCCCATGGTTGGAGTAATAACACTCCTCAATTTTCTAAAATACAAACAAAAACACACAAAATTCACTTTCATAGCTGGGGGTGAATAGGACAGTTTAGGTGTAAAGAAATGTCTGGAAACCAACTGATTTCTGAAGAGGAGACTATTGCAAACATTTTGATGTATTAATATTTAAGATCCCATGGTTGAAATCATAACACTCCTCAATTTCCTAAAATACGATAAAAACATAATAATTTATAGAGGAGGGGGGTTATTAGTACAATTTAGATGCCTAGAAATGTCTTGAATCAAATTGAATCTTATAGCGGCGAATTTTTCGATCATTTTCATGTATTAATATTTAAGATCCTATGGTTGGTGTGTTAGCTCTTCTCAATTTTTTAAGATTTGAACAAAAACAACAAAAATTTGAAATCTTAAAAAAGAAAGGGGGCTGATTATTACATTGTAGACGACAAGTGATGTCTGGAACCAAATTGAATGTGGAAGAGGACACTGATGCGAACATTTTCTTGTATTAATATTAACGATTGCATTGTTGGTGTCGTAACACTCCTCAAATATCTAAAATCCAAACAAAAAGACCGAAAAATTTGAATTCTTAAAAAAGGGGGGGAGGTGATTAGGTCATTTTAGGTGACTAGAAATGTCTGGAGCCAAACTAAATCTTGCAGAGGAGACTGTTGCGAACACATTGATGTATTAATATTTAAGATCCTATGGTTGAAGTCGGTGCACTTCCGATTTTTTAAAATCAAACCGGAAAGATATAATAATTTGAATATTTAAAAAATGTTTGGGGCTGATTAGTACATTTTAGAACACTTGAGATGTCTGGAATCGAATTGAATCTCATAGAGGACATTGTTGAAAAATTAATTATGTATTATTATTTAAGATCCCATGGTTAGAGCAGTATCACTTTTCAAATATTTAAAATCCAACCAAAAACTCCGAAATTTTAATATCTTTAAAGGGGGGTGATTAGGACATTTCAGGAGACTAGAGATGTCTGGGGCAAAACTGATTCTTGTATAGGACACTGTTGCAAATATTTTCATTTATTAATATTTAACATCCCATGGTTTAAGTTGTAGCATTCCTCAATTTTCAAAAATCTAACCAAAAAGACACAAAAATGCTTAAAAAAGGGAGGGAGCGTGATTAGGCCATTTTAGGTACCTAGAAATGTCTGGAGCCAAACTGAATCTTGTAGTGGAAACTGTTGCGAACATTTTCATGTATTAATATTTAACATTCTATGGTTGGAGTCGGTGCACTCAACAAATTTCTAAAATCCGACCAAAAAGACACAAAAATTAGAATTCTTAAAAAAGGTGTGTAGGGGTTGATTAGGACATTTTAGAACACTAGATACGTCTAGAACCAAAGTGGGTCTTATATAAGACACTGTTGCGAATATTTTGATGTATTAATAATTAAGATCCCATGGTTAGAGGTGTGTACCTTATCAATTATCTAAAATCCAACCAAAAAGACCGAAGAATTTGGATTTTTTAAAAGGGGGGTTGTATAGGAAATTTTAGGACTCTAGAGATGTCTGTGACCAAAATATTTCTCGTAGAGGATACATTTGCGAACATATTGATGTATTAGTATTTAAGACCCCATGGTTGAAATGTTAACACTCCTCAATTTTTTCAAATACAATCAAAATTACACAAAATTTATTTTTATAAGGGGGAGATCAGGACATTTTAGGTGTCCAGAAATGTCAAGCACCAAGCCGAATCTTGTTTTGGAGACTGATGCTGACATTTTGACGTATTAATATTTAAGATACCATGGTTGGAGTCGCAACACTCCTCATTTTTCTAAAATTTGACCGTAAAGATTTAAAAATTTGACTTTTTAAGGGGAGGGGGGTTTATTAAGAGACTTTTGTTACTAGAAATTTGTGGAACCAAACTGAATATTTTAGAGGACATTTTTATGAACATTTTGATATACTAATATTTAAGATCCCATGGTTAGTGCCATAAAACTCCTCATTTTTCTAAAATACAATCAAAAAGACACAAAATTCACTTTTATAATGGGAGTTGATTAGGACATTATAGGTGTCAAGAAATGTCTGGAACAAAACTGAGTTCTGAAGAAGAGACTATTCCAAACATTTTGATGTGTTAATATTTAAGATCCTATGGTTTGAGTCGATAAAATCTTCAATTTTCTAAAATCGCATCAAAAAGACACAAAAATTTAATTTCTTAAAAAAGGGGGGGAGTATTAGGACATTTTACAACACTAGAGATGTCTAGAACCAAATTCAATCTCATAGCAGAAATTGTTGCGAACATTTTGATGTATTAATATTTAAGATCCCATGGTTGGAGTCGCAACACTCCACATTTTTCCAAAATTTAACCGAAAAAATTTAAATATTTGATTTCTTTAAAAAGAAAGTGGGCTGATCAGTACATTTTAGAACACTACAGATGTCTGGAACCAAATTGAATCTTGTAGAGGATACTGATGCGAAATATTTTATGTATTAAAATTAAAGATCCCATGGTTGGAGTCATAACACTGCTCAATTTTCTAAAATACAATCCAAAACACACACAATTTACTTTTATTTAGGAGGTTGATTAGGACATTTTAGGTGTCAAGAAATGTCTGGAACCAATGTGAATTCTGAAGAAGAGACTATTGCAAACCTTTTGATGTATTAATATTTAAGATCCTATGGTTGGGGTCAGTGCCCTCCTCAATTTTCTAAAATCCGATCAAAAAGACACAAAATTTGAATTCTTAAAAAAGGTTTGGGGGTATAATTAGGATATTTTATAACCCCAGAAATGTCTAGAACCAAATTTATTCTCATAGAAGACACTGTTGCGAACATTTTGATGTATTAATATTTTAGATCCCATGGTTGGAGTCGCAACACTCCTCACTTTTCTAAAATTTAACTGAAAAAATTTAAAAATTTGATTTATTTAAAGGGGGATGTTGACTGGGAGACTTTAGGTACTAGAAATAAGTGGAGCAAAATTGAATCTTTTAGAGGAGACATTTATGAACATCTTGATATACCAATATTTAAGATCCCATGGTTGGAGTCATAACACTCCTCAATTTTCTAAAATACAATAAAAAACACACAAAATTCACTTTTATAGCTGGGGGTGATTAAGACATTTTAGGTGTCAAGATATGTCTTGCATCCAACTAAATTCTGAAAAGGAGACAATTGCAAACATTTTGATGTATTAATATATTTAAGATCGCATGGTTTAAATCGTAATATTCCTCAATTTCCTAAAATACGATAAAAACAACAAAAGTTTAATACTTTATAGAAGGGGGGGTTGTTTTTAGCCCATTTTAGATGCCTAGAAATGTCTTGATTCAAACTGAATCTTATTAGATGCGACTTTTTCGTACATTCTCATGTATTAATTTTTAAGATCCTATGGTTGGAGTTTTAATTTTTCTCAATTTTCTAAAATCCGAACAAAAAGACAAAAAAATTGAATTCTTGAAAAAGGAAAGGGGGCTGATTAGGACATTTTATAACACTATAGATGTCTGGAACCAGATAGAATCTTTTAGAGGATACTGATGCGAGCATTTTGATGTATTAAAATTAAAGATCGCATTGTTGGTGTCGTAACACTCCTCAAATATCTAAAATCCAAACAAAAAGACCGAAAATTTGAATTCTTAAAAAAGGGGGGGGTGAGGTGATTAGGTAATTTTAGGTTACTAGAAATGTCTGGAGCCAAATTAAATTTTAGACGAGACTGTTGCGAACACTTTTATGTAATAATATTGAAGATACCATGCTTTGAATCATAACTCTCCTCAGATTTTTAAAACACAATCAAAAAGACTCAAAATTGATTTTTAAGGGGGGTTGATTAGAACATTTTAGGTGAGAAGAAATGTCTGGCACCAAACTAAATTTTGCAGAGGAGACTGTTGCGAACACAATGATGTATTAATATTTAAGATCCTATGGTTGAAGTCGGTGCACTTCCGATATTTTAAAATCCGACCGAAAAGACATAATAATTTGAATATTTAAAAAATGTTGGGGGCTGATTAGTACATTTTAGAACACTTGAGATGTCTGGAATCGAATTGAATCTCATAGAGGACATTGTTGCAAAATTCATTATGTAATATTATTTAAGATACCATGGTTAGAGCCGTATCACTCTTCAAATATTTAAAATCAAACCAAAAACACCGAAATTTTAATATCTTTAAAGGGGGGGGGTGACTAGGACATTTCAGGAGACTAGAGATGTCTGGGGCAAAACTGATTCTTGTATAGGACACTGTTGCAAATATTTTAATTTATTAATATTTAACATCCCATGGTTTAAGTTGTAGCATTCCTCAATTTTCAAAAATCTAACCAAAAACACACAAAAATGCTTAAAAAATGGGAGGGGGCGTGATTAGGCCATTTTAGGTACCTAGAAATGTCTGGAGCCAAACTGAATCTTGTAGTGGAAACTGTTGCGAACATTTTCATGTATTAATATTTAACATCCTATAGTTGGAGTCGGTGCACTCAACAAATTTCTAAAATCCGATCAAAAAACACAAAAATTAGAATTCTTAAAAAAGGTGTGTAGGGGCTGATTAGGACATTTTAGAACACTAGATACGTCTAGAACCAAAGTGGGTCTTATATAAGACACTGTTGCGAATACTTTGATGTATTAATAATTAAGATCCCATGGTTAGAGGTGTGTACCTTATCAATTATCTAAAATCCAAACAAAAAGACCGAAGAATTTGGATTTTTTAAAAGGGGGGGGGTTGTATAGGAAATTTTAGGACTCTAGAGATGTCTGTGACCAAAATAATTCTGGTAGAGGATACATTTGCGAACATATTGATGTATTAGTATTTAAGACCTTATGGTTGAAATGTTAACACTCCTCAATTTTTTCAAATACAATCAAAATTACACAAAATTTATTTTTATAAGGGGGAGATCAGGACATTTTAGGTGTCCAGAAATGTTAAGCACGAAGCCGAATCTTGTTTTGCAGACTGTTGCACACATTTTGACGTATTAATATTTAAGATAAAATGGTTAGAGTCGCAACACTCCTCATTTATCTTAAATTTGACCGAAATGATTTAAAAATTTGACTTTTTAAAGGGTTGGGGGTTGATTATGAGACTTAAGTTACTAGAAATGTGTGGTACCAACCTGAATCTTTTAGAGGAGACATTTGTGAACATTTTGATTTACTAATATTTAAGATCCCATGGTTGGAGTCATAACACTCCTCAATTTCCTATAAAAACAATCAAAAAGACACAAAATTCTCTTTAAGAGTGGGGGGTGATTAGGAAATTTTAGGTGTAAAGAAATATCTGGAACCAAACTGAATTCTGAAGAAGAGACTATTGCAAACATTTTGATGTAATAATATTTAAGATCCCATGGTTGAAATCTCATAATACTCTTCAATTTCCTAAAATAGGATTAAAAAACAAAAGTTTAATACTTTATAAAGGGGGGGTATTAGGACATTTTAGAGGACTAGAAATGTCTTGAATAAACTGAATCTTATAGAGGCGACTTTATCGAACATTTTCATGTATTAATATTTAAGATCCTATGGTTGGAGTTGGAATTGTTCTCAATTTTTTAAAATCCGACCGAAAAGACAAAAAATTTGAATTCTTAAAAAAGGAAAGGAGGCTCATTAGGACATTTTAAAACACAATAGATGTCTGGAACCAAATTGAATCTTGTAGAGGATACTGATGCGAACACTTTGATGTATTAAAATTACAGATCGCATGGTTGGGATCGTAATACTCCTCAAATATCTAAAATCCAACCAAAACGACCGAAAAATTTGAATTCTTAAAAATGGGGGGACGTGACTAGGTCATTTTAGGTAACTAGAAATGTCTGGAGCCAACATAAATCTTGTATAGGACACTGTTGCGAACAATTTTATGTATTAATATCAAAGATCCCATGGTTGGGGTCAAAACTGTCCTCAATTTTTTGAAATACAATCAAAAAGACACAAAATTGATTTTTAAGAGGGGTTGATTAGGACATTTTAGGTGAGAAGAAAATCTGGCACCAAACTGAATCTTTCAGAGGAGACTGTTGCGCACATTTTGACGTATTAAAATTTAAGATACCATGGTTGGAGTCGCAACACTCTTCATTTTATTAAAATTTGACCGAAAAGATTTAAAAATTTGACTTTTTAAAGGAGGGGGGTTTATTATGAGACTTTAGTTACTAGTAATGTGTGGAACCAAACTGAATCTTTTAGAGGAGACTTTTATGAACATTTTGATATAGTAATATTTAAGATCCCATGGTTGGAGTCATAACATTCCTCAATTTTCTAAAATACAAACAAAAACACACAAAATTCACTTTTATAGTGGGGGGTGATTAGGATATTTTAGGTGTCAAGAAATGTCTAGAAGCCAACTGTGTTCTGAAGAGGAGAATATTGCAAACATTTTAATGTATTAATATTTAAGATCCCATGAAAGAAATCATAACACTCCAAAATTTCCTAAAATACGATAAAAAAAAACATATGTTTAATACTTTATTGAGGGGGGGGGTTATGAGGACATTTTAAAGGGTTAGAAATGTCAAATCAAGCTGAATCTTGTAGAGGCGACTTTTTCGAACATTTTCATGCATTAATATTTAAGATCCTTTGGTTGGAGTAGAATCTCTTCTGAATTTTCTAAAACCCGTCCAAAAAGACACAAAAATTTGAATTCTTAAAAAAGAAAGGGTGCTGATTAGGACATTTTAGAACACTAGAGATGACAGGAACCAAATTGAATCTCTTAGAGGACATTGATGCGAACATTTTGATGTATTAATTTTAAAGAACCCATGGTTAAATTTGTAACACTCCTCAAATATCAAAATTCCAAACAAAAAGAACGAAAAATTTGAATTATTAAAAAAGGGGGCACGTGATTAGGTAATTTTAGGTGACTAGAAATGTCAGGCACCAAATTGAAACATGTAGAGGAGACTGTTGCGCACATTTTGACGTATTAATATTTAAGTTCCCATGGTTGGAGTCGCAACTCTCCTAATTTTTCTAAAATTTGACCGAAAAGATTTAAAAATTTGTCTTTTGAAAGTTGGGGGGGGGGTTGATTATGAGACTTTTTGTACTAGAAATGCGTGGAGTGAAATTGAATCTTTTAGAGAAGACTTTTATGAACATTTTGATATAATAATATTTAAGATCATATGGTTGGAGTTATAACACTCCTCACAATTTTCTAAAATACAATCAAAAAGACACAAAATTCACTTTTATAGAGGGGGATGAAAAGGGCATTTTAGGGATCAAGAAATGTCTGGAACAAAACTGAATTCTTAAGAAGAGACTATTGCAAACATATTTATGTATTAATATATATTTAAGATTCCATGATTGAAATCATAATACTTCTCAATTCCCTAAAATACTATAAAAAAACAAAAGTTTAATACTTTACAGAGGGGGGAGATTATTAGGACATTTTAGATGCCTAGAAATGTCTTGTATAAAATTAAATCTTACAGCGGCGATTTTTTCGATCATTTTCATGTATTAATATTTAAGATACTATGGTTGGAGTTGTATTTCTTCTCACTTTTCTAAAATCCGAACAAATAGACGAAAAATTTTTATTCTTAAAAAAGGAAATGGGGCTGATTAGGTCATTTTAAAACACTATAGATGTCTGAAACCAAATTGAATCTTGTAGAGGATACTGATGCGAACAATTTGATGTATTAAAATTTAAGTTCGCATGAATTGGGTCGTAACACTTCTCAAATATCTAAAATCCATCCAAAACGACAGAAAAATTTGAATTCTTAAAAAGGGGGGGGGCATGACTAGGTCATTTTAGGTGACTAGAAATGTCTGGAGCCAAATTAAATCTTGTGCAGGACACTGTTGCGAACACCTTTATGTATTAATATTAAAGATCCCATGGTTGGGGTCAAAACTGTCCTCAATTTTTTAAAATACAATCAAAAGGGCACAAAATTGATTTTTAAGGGGGGTTTATTAGGAAATTTTAGGTGAGAAGAAATGTCTGGCATCAAACTGAATCTTGCTGCGGAGACTGTTGCGCACATTTTGACTTATTAATATATAAGATCCCATGGTTGGAGTCATAACACTACTCAATTTTCTAAAATAGAAACAAAAACACACCAAATTCACTTTTATATTGCGGGGTGATTAGGACATTTTAGGTGTCAAGAAATGTCTGGATCCAAACTGAATTCTGAAGAAGAGACTATTGCAAACATTTTGATGTATTAATATTTAAGATCCCTTGGTTGAAATCATAACACTCCTCAATTTATTAAAATACGATAAAATACATACGTTTAATACTTTATCGAGGAGGAAGTTTATTAGGACATTTTAGAGTTCTAGAAATGTCTTGAATAAAACTGAATTTTGTATAGGCGAGTTTTTCGAACATTTTCATGCATTAATATTTAAGATCCTATGGTTGGAGTTGTAGTTCTTCTCAATTTTTTAAATCCAACAAATAGACAAAAAATTTGAATTCTTTAAAAAAGAAAGTGGGCTGATTAGGACATTTTAGAACACTACAGATGTCTGGAACCAAATTGAACTTTGTAGAGGATACTAATGCGAAACTTTTTTATGTATTAAAATTAAAGATCGCATGGTTGGGGTCGTAACACTCCTCAATATTTTAAAATACAATCAAAAAGACACAAAATTGATTTTTAAGGGGGGTTGATTAAGAAATTTTAGGTGAGAAGAAATATGTGGCACCAAACTGAATATTGCAGAGGAGACTGTTGCGCAACTTTTGACGTATTAATATTTAAGATAGTTGGTTGGAGTCGCAAAACTCCTCATTTTTCTAATATTTGACCAAAAAGATTTATAAAATTTTACATTTTAAAGGGGGGGTTGATTATGAGACTTTAGTTACTAGAAATCTGTGGAACCAAACTGAATCTTTAAGAGGAGACGGTTATGAACATTTTGATATAGTGTTATTTAAGATCCCATGGTTGGAGTAATAACACTCCTCAATTTTCTAAAATACAAACAAAAACACACAAAATTCACTTTCATAGCTGGGGGTGAATAGGACAGTTTAGGTGTAAAGAAATGTCTGGAAACCAACTGATTTCTGAAGAGGAGACTATTGCAAACATTTTGATGTATTAATATTTAAGATCCCATGGTTGAAATCATAACACTCCTCAATTTCCTAAAATACGATAAAAAAAACATAATAATTTATAGAGAGGGGGGTTATTAGTACAATTTAGATGCCTAGAAATGTCTTGAATCAAATTGAATCTTATAGCGGCGAATTTTTCGATCATTTTCATGTATTAATATTTAAGATCCTATGGTTGGTGTGTTAGCTCTTCTCAATTTTTTAAGATTTGAACAAAAACAACAAAAATTTGAAATCTTAAAAAAGAAAGGGGGCTGATTATTACATTGTAGACGACAAGTGATGTCTGGAACCAAATTGAATGTGGAAGAGGACACTGATGCGAACATTTTCTTGTATTAATATTAACGATTGCATTGTTGGTGTCGTAACACTCCTCAAATATCTAAAATCCAAACAAAAAGACCGAAAAATTTGAATTCTTAAAAAAGGGGGGGAGGTGATTAGGTCATTTTAGGTGACTAGAAATGTCTGGAGCCAAACTAAATCTTGCAGAGGAGACTGTTGCGAACACATTGATGTATTAATATTTAAGATCCTATGGTTGAAGTCGGTGCACTTCCGATTTCTTAAAATCAAACCGGAAAGATATAATAATTTGAATATTTAAAAAATGTTTGGGGCTGATTAGTACATTTTAGAACACTTGAGATGTCTGGAATCGAATTGAATCTCATAGAGGACATTGTTGAAAAATTAATTATGTATTATTATTTAAGATCCCATGGTTAGAGCCGTATCACTTTTCAAATATTTAAAATCCAACCAAAAACTCCGAAATTTTAATATCTTTAAAGGGGGGTGATTAGGACATTTCAGGAGACTAGAGATGTCTGGGGCAAAACTGATTCTTGTATAGGACACTGTTGCAAATATTTTCATTTATTAATATTTAACATCCCATGGTTTAAGTTGTAGCATTCCTCAATTTTCAAAAATCTAACCAAAAAGACACAAAAATGCTTAAAAAAGGGAGGGAGCGTGATTAGGCCATTTTAGGTACCTAGAAATGTCTGGAGCCAAACTGAATCTTGTAGTGGAAACTGTTGCGAACATTTTCATGTATTAATATTTAACATCCTATGGTTGGAGTCGGTGCACTCAACAAATTTCTAAAATCCGACCAAAAAGACACAAAAATTGGAATTCTTAAAAAAGGTGTGTAGGGACTGATTAGGACATTTTAGAACACTAGATACGTCTAGAACCAAATTGTGTCTTATAGAAGACACTGTTGCGAATATTTTGAATCATTAATAATTAAGATCCCATGGTTAGAGGTGCCTATACCTTATCAATTACCTAAAATCCAACGAAAAGGACCGAAGAATTTGGATTCTTTAAAAGGGGGGGTTGTATAGGAAATTTTAGGAGTCTAGAGATGTCTGTGACCAAAATATTTCTGGTAGAGGATGCACTTGCGAACATATTGATGTATTAGTACTTAAGACCCCATGGTTGAAATGTTAACACTCCTCAATTTTTTCAAATACAATCAAAATTACACAAAATTTATTTTTATAAGGGGGAGATCAGGACATTTTAGGTGTCCAGAAATGTTAAGCACCAAGCCGAATCTTTTTTTGGAGACTGATGCGCACATTTTGACGTATAATTATTTAAGATACCACAGTTGGAGTCGCAACACTCCTCATTTTTCTTAAATTTGACCGAAATGATTTAAAAATTTGACTTTTTAAAGGGTGGGGGGTTGATTATGAGACTTAAGTTACTAGAGATGTGTGGAACCAAACTGAATCATTTAGAGGAGACATTTGTTAACATTTTGATATACCAATATTTAAGATCCCATGGTTGGAGTCATAACACTCATCAATTTTCTATAAAAACAATAAAAAAGACACAAAATTCACTTTAAGAGTGGGGGGTGATTAGGACATTTTAGGTGTCAAGAAATATCTGGAACCAAAGTGAATTCTGAAGAAGAGACTATTGCAAACATTTTGATGTAATAATATTTAAGATCCCATAGTTGAAATCTTGACACTCCTCAATTTCCTAAAATACGATAAAAAAACATAAGTTTAATACTTTATAAAGGGGGGGGGTATTAGGACATTTTAGAGGACTAGAAATGTCTTGAATCAAACTGAATCTTGTATAGGCGAGTTTTTCGAACATTTTCATGCATTAATATTTAAGATCCTATGGTTGGAGTTGGAGTTCTTCTCAATTTTTTAAAAACAAACCAAAAAGACAAAAAATTTGAATTCTTTAAAAAAGAAAGTGGGCTGATTAGTACATTTTAGAACACTACAGATGTCTGGAACCAAATTGAATCTTGTAGAGGATACTGATGCGAAATATTTTATGTATTAAAATTAAAGATCGCATGGATGGGGTCGTAACACTCCTCAATTTTTTAAAATACAATCAATAAGACACAAAATTGATTTTTAAGAGGGGTTGATTAAGACATTTTAGGTGAGAAGAAATGTCTGGCACCAAACTGAATCTTGCAGAGGAGACTGTTGCGCACATTTGAAGTATTAATATTTAAGATAGTTGGTTGGAGTCATAACACTCCTCATTTTTCTAATATTTGACCGAAAAAATTAAAAAATTTGACTTTTTAAAGGGGGGGTTGATTATGAGACTTTAGTTACTAGAAATGTGTGGAACCAAACTGAATCTTTTAGTGGAGACTTTTATGAACATTTTGATGTAGTAATATTTAAGATCCCATGGTTGGAGTCATAACACTCCTCAATTTTCTAAAATACAAACCAAAACACAGAAAATTCACTTTTATAGCTGGGCGGGAATAGGACAATTTAGGTGTAAAGAAATGTCTGGAAACCAACTGATTTCTGAAGAGGAGACTATTGCAAACATTTTGATGTATTAATATTTAAGATCCCATGGTTGAAATCATAACACTCCTCAATTTCCTAAAATACGATAAAAAACATAAGTTTAATAATTTTTAGAGGGGGTGGGGGTTATTAGGACAATTTAGATGCCTAGAAATGTCTTGAATCAAATTGAATCTTATAGCGGCGATTTTTCGATCATTTTCATGTATTAATATTTAAGATCCTATGGATGGAGTGTTCGCTCTTCTCAATTTTCTAAGATCTGAAGAAAAACTCAAAAATGTGAAATCTTAAAAAAGAAAGGGGGCTGATTAGGACATTTTAGACGAAGAGAGATGTCTGCAACCAAATTGAATGTGGAAGAGGACACTGATGCGAACATTTTGATGTATTAATATTAAAGATCGCATTGTTGGTGTCATAACACTCCTCAAATATCTAAAATCCAAACAAAAACACCGAAAAATTTGAATTCTTAAAAAAGGGGGGGGAGGTGATTAGGTCATTTTAGGTGACTAGAAATGTCTGGAGCCAAACTAAATGTAAGAGCCAAACTAAATGTTGCGAACATTTTTATGTATTAATATTGAAGATACCATGCTTTGAATCATAACACTCCTCAGTTTTTTAAAATACAATCAAAAATACACAAAATTGATTTTTAAGGGGGGTTGATTAGAACATTTTAGGTGAGAAGAAATGTCTGGCACCAAACTAAATCTTGCAGAGAAGACTGTTGCGAACACAATAATGTATTAATATTTAAGATCCTATCATTGAAGTCGGTGCAATTCCGATTTTTTAAAATCCGACGGAAAAGACGTAATAATTTGAATTTTTAAAAATGTTGGGGGCTGATTAGTACATTTTAGAACACTTGAGATGTCTGGAATCGAATTGAATCTCATAGAGGACACTGTTGCAAAATTCATTATGTATTATTATTTAAGATACCATGGTTAGAGCTGTATCACTCTTCAAATATTTAAAATCAAACCAAAAACACCGAAATTTTAATATCTTTAAAGGGGGGGTGATTAGGTCATTTCAGGAGACTAGAGATGTCTGGGGCAAAACTGATTCTTGTATAGGACACTGTTGCAAATATTTTGATTTATTAATATTTAACATCCCATGGTTTAAGTTCTAGCATTCCTCAATTTTCAAAAATCTAACCAAAAAGACACAAAAATGCTTAAAAAATGAAAGGGGGCGTGATTAGGTCATTTTAGGTGCCTAGAAATGTCTGGAGCCAAACTGAATCTTGTAGTGGAAACTGTTGCGAACATTTTCATGTATTAATATTTAAGATCCTATGGTTGGAGTCGGTGCACTCCTCAAATTTCTAAAATCCGATCATAAAGACACAAAAATTGGAATTCTTAAAAAAGGTGTGTAGGGGCTGATTAGGACATTTTAGAACACTAGATACGTCTAGAACCAAATTGTGTCTTATAGAAGACACTGTTGCGAATATTTTGATGTATTAATAATTAAGATCCCATGGTTAGAGGTGCCTATACCTTATCAATTACCTAAAATCCAACAAAAAAGACCGAAGAATTTCGATTCTTTAAAAGGTGGGTTGTATAGGAAATTTTAGGAGACTAGTGATGTCTGTGACCAAAATATTTCTGGTAGACGTTGCATTTGCGAACATATTGATGTATTAGTACTTAAGACCCCATGGTTGAAATGTTAACACTCCTCAATTTTTTCAAATACAATCAAAATTACACAAAATTTATTTTTATAAGGGGGAGATCAGGACATTTTAGGTGTCCAGAAATGTTAAGCACCAAGCCGAATCTTGTTTTGCAGACTGATGCACACATTTTGACGTATTAATATTTAAGATAAAATGGTTGGAGTCGCAAAACTCCTCATTTTTCTTAAATTTGACCAAAATGATTTAAAAATTTGACTTTTTAAAGGGTGGGGGGTTGATTATGAGACTTAAGTTACTAGAAATGTGTGGAACCAAACTGAATCTTTTAGAGGAGACATTTGTGAACATTTTGATATACTAATATTTAAGATCCCATGGTTGGAGTCATAACTCTCCTCAATTTTCTAAAATACAAACAAAAACACACAAAATTCACTTTTATAGCTGGAATTGATTAGGACATTTTAGGTGTCAAGAAATATCTGGAACCAAACTGAATTCTGAAGAAGAGACTATTGCAAACATTTTGATGTAATAATATTTAAGATCCCATGGTTGAAATCTTGACACTCCTCAATTTCCTAAAATACGATAAAAAAACATAAGTTTAATACTTTATAAAGGGGGGGGGTATTAGGACATTTTAGAAGACTAGAAATGTCTTGAATCAAACTGAATCTTGTATAGGCGAGTTTTTCGAACATTTTCATGCATTAATATTTAAGATCCTATGGTTGGAGTTGGAGTTCTTCTCAATTTTTTAAAAACCAACCAAAAAGACAAAAAATTTGAATTCTTTAAAAAGAAAGTGGGCTGATTAGGACATTTTAGAACACTACAGATGTCTGGAACCAAATTGAATCTTGTAGAGGATACTGATGCGAAATATTTTATGTATTAAAATTAAAGATCGCATGGATGGGGTCGTAACACTCCTCAATTTTTTGAAATACAATCAAAAAGACACGAAAATGAATTTTTAAAAAGGGGGAGGTTGATTAAGACATTTTAGGTGAGAAGAAATGTCTGGCACCAAACTGAATCTTGCAGAGGAGACTGTTGCGCACATTTGAAGTATTAATATTTAAGATAGTTGGTTGGAGTCGTAACACTCCTCATTTTTCTAATATTTTACCGAAAAGATTAAAAAATTTGACTTTTTAAAGTGGGGGTTGATTATGAGACTTTATTTATTAGAAATGTGTGGAACCAAACTGAATCTTTTAGAGGAGACTTTTATGAACATTTTGATGTAGTAATATTTAAGATCCCATGGTTGGAGTCATAACACTCCTCAATTTTCTAAAATACAAACCAAAACACAGAAAATTCACTTTTATAGCTGGGCGTGAATAGGACAATTTAGGTGTAAAGAAATGTCTGGAAACCAACTGATTTCTGAAGAGGAGACTATTGCAAACATTTTGATGTATTAATATTTAAGATCCCATGGTTGAAATCATAACACTCCTCAATTTCCTAAAATACGATAAAAAACATAAGTTTAATAATTTTTAGAGGGGGTGGGGGTTATTAGGACAATTTAGATGCCTAGAAATGTCTTGAATCAAATTGAATCTTATAGCGGCGATTTTTCGATCATTTTCATGTATTAATATTTAAGATCCTATGGTTGGAGTGTTCGCTCTTTTCAATTTTCTAAGATCTGAACAAAATACACTAAAATGTGAATTACTAAAAAAGAAAGGGGGCTGATTAGGACATTTTAGACGAAGAGAGATGTCTGCAACCAAATTGAATGTGGAAGAGGACACTGATGCGAA
>JAHZMJ010000126.1:0-83989 GCA_030067965.1 Latrodectus elegans | reverse complement strand
AAAATCCATCCAAAACGACAGAAAAATTTGAATTCTTAAAAACAGTGGGGGCAGTGATTAGGTCATTTTAGGTGACTAGAAATGTCTGGAGCCAAATTAAATCTTGTGCAGGACACTGTTGCGAACACTTTTATACATTAATATTAAAGATCCCATGTTTGGAGTCAAAACCTCAATTTTTTAAAATACAATCAAAAGGGCACAAAATTGATTTTTAAGGGGGAGTTGATTAGGAAATTTTAGGTGAGAAGAAATGTCTGGCATCAAACTGAATCTTGCAGAGGAGACTGTTGTGCACATTTTGACTTATTAATATTTAAGATCCCATGGTTGGAGTCATAACACTCCTCAATTTTCTAAAATAGAAACAAAAACACACCAAATTCACTTTTATATTGGGGGTGAATAGGACATTTTAGGTGTCAAGAAATGTCTGGAACCAAACTGAATTCTGAAGAAGAGACTATTGCAAACATTTTGATGTATTAATATTTAAGATCCCTTGGTTGAAATCATAACACTCCTCAACTTCCTAAAACACGATAAAAAACATAAGTTTAATACTTTATCGAGGAGGGGGTTTATTAGGACATTTTAGAGGGCTAGAAATGTCTTGAATTAAACTGAATCTTGTATAGGCCAGTTTTTCGAACATTTTCATGCATTAATATTTAAGATCCTATGGTTGGAGTTGGAGTTCTTCTCAATTTTTAAAACCAACAAATAGACAAAAATTTGAATTCTTTAAAAAGAAAGTGGGCTGATTAGGACATTTTAGAACACTACAGATGTCTGGAACCAAATTGAACTTTGTAGAGGATACTAATGCAGAAACTTTTTATGTATTAAAATTAAAGATCGCATGGTTGGGGCCGTAACACTCCTCAATATTTTAAAATACAATCAAAAAGACACAAAATTGATTTTTAAGGGGGTTGATTAAGACATTTTAGGTGAGAAGAAATTTCTGGCACCAAACTGAATCTTGCAGAGGAGACTGTTGCGCAACTTTTGACGTATTAATATTTAAGATAGTTGGTTGGAGTCGCAAAACTCCTCATTTTACTAATATTTGACCAAAAAGATTTATAAAATTTAACATTTTAAAGGGGGGGTTGATTATGAGACTTTAGTTACTAGAAATCTGTGGAACCAAACTGAATCTTTAAGAGGAGACTTTTATGAACATTTTGATGTAGTAATATTTAAGATCCCATGGTTGGAGTCATAACACTCCTCAATTTTCTAAAATACAAACAAAAACACACAAAATTCACTTTTATAGCTGGGGGTGGGTAGGGCAGTTTAGGTGTAAAGAAATGTCTAGAAACCAACTGATTTCTGAAGAGGAGACTATTTTAAACTTTTTGATGTATTAATATTTAAGATCCCATGGTTCAAATCATAACACTCCTCAATTTCCTAAAATACGATAAAAAAACATAATTTAATACTTTATAGAGGGGGGGTTATTAGGACAATTTAGATGCCTAGAAATGTCTTGAATCAAATTGAATCTTATAGCGGCGAATTTTTCGATCATTTTCATGTATTAATATTTAAGATCCTATGGTTGGAGAGTTAAAGAATCTCTTCTCAATTTTCTAAGATCTGAACAAAAACAACAAAATTTGAAATCTTAAAAAAGAAAGGGGGCTGATTAGGACATTTTAGACGACAAGTGATGTCTGGAACCAAATTGAATGTGGAAGAGGACACTGATGCGAACATTTTCTTGTATTAATATTAACGATTGCATTGTTGGTGTCGTAACACTCCTCAAATATCTAAAATCCAAACAAAAAGACCGAAAAATTTGAATTCTTAAAAAAGGGGGGGAGGTGATTAGGTCATTTTAGGTGACTAGAAATGTCTGGAGCCAAACTAAATCTTGCAGAGGAGAGTGTTGCGAACACATTGATGTATTAATATTTAAGATCCTATGTTTGAAGTCGGTGCACTTCCGATTTTTTAAAATCCGACCGAAAAGATATAATAATTTGAATATTTAAAAAATGTTTGGGGCTGATTAGTACATTTTAGAACACTTGAGATGTCTGGAATTGAATTGAATCTCATAGAGGACATTGTTGCAAAATTAATTATATATTATTATTTAAGATCCCATGGTTAGAGCCGTATCACTTTTCAAATATTTAAAATCCAACAAAAACTCCGAAATTTTAATATCTTTAAAGGGGGGGGGTGATTAGGACATTTCAGGAGACTAGAGATGTCTGGGGCAAAACTGATTCTTGTATAGGACACTGTTGCAAATATTTTCATTTATTAATATATATTTAAGATTCCATGATTGAAATCATAATACTCCTCAATTTTCAAAAATCTAACCAAAAAGACACAAAAATGCTTAAAAAAGGGAGGGAGCGTGATTAGGCCATTTTAGGTACCTAGAAATGTCTGGAGCCAAACTGAATCTTGTAGTGGAAACTGTTGCGAACATTTTCATGTATTAATATTTAACATCCTATGGTTGGAGTCGGTGCACTCAACAAATTTCTAAAATCCGATCAAAAAGACACAAAAATTGGAATTCTTAAAAAAGGTGTGTAGGGGCTGATTAGGACATTTTAGAACACTAGATACGTCTAGAACCAAATTGTGTCTTATAGAAGACACTGTTGCGAATATTTTGATGTATTAATAATTAAGATCCCATGGTTAGAGGTGCCTATACCTTATCAATTACCTAAAATCCAACCAAAAAGACAGAAGAATTTGGATTCTTAAAAAGGGGGGGGGTTGTATAGGAAATTTTAGGAGACTAGAGATGTCTTTGACCAAAATATTTCTGGTAGAGGATACATTTGCGAACATATTGATGTATTAGTACTTAAGACCCCATGGTTGAAATGTTAACACTCCTCAATTTTTTCAAATACAATCAAAATTACACAAAATTTATTTTTATAAGGGTGAGATCAGGACATTTTAGGTGTCCAGAAATGTCAAGCACCAAGCCGAATCTTGTTTTGGAGACTGATGCGCACATTTTGACGTATTAATATTTAAGATAAAATGGTTGGAGTCGCAACACTCCTCAATTTTCTTAAATTTGACCGAAATGATTTAAAAATTTGACTTTTTAAAGGGTGGGGGGTTGATTATGAGACTTAAGTTACTAGAAATGTGTGGAACCAAACTGAATCTTTTAGAGGAGGCATTTGTGAACATTTTGATATGCTAATATTTAAGATCCCATGGTTGGAGTCATAACACTCCTCAATTTTCTAAAATACAATCAAAAAGACACAAAATTCACTTTTATAGTGGGGAGTGTTTAAGACATTTTAGGTGTCAAGAAATGTCTGGAACCAAACTGAATTCTGAAGAAGAAGGTATTGCAAACATTTTAATGCATTAATATTAAAGATCCCATCTTTTTGAAATCATAACACTCCTCAATTTTCTAAAATACGATAAAAAGACACATAAGTTTAATTTCTTAAAAAGTGGGGAGTATTAGGACATTTTAGAACACTAGAAATGTCTTGAATCAAACTGAATCTTGTATAGGCAGAGTTTTTCGAACATTTTCATGCATTAATATTTAAGATCCTATGGTTGGAGTTGGAACACTTCTCATTTTTAAAATTTAACCAAAAAATTAAAAATTTGAATTCTTTAAAGGGAGTGGGCTGATTAGGACATTTTAGAACACTACAGATGTCTGGAACCAAATTGAATCTTGTAGAGGATACTGATGAACATTTTGATGTATTAAAATTTAAGATCGCATGGTTGGGGTCCTAACACTCCTCATTTTTTTAAAATGCAATCAAAAAGACACAAAATTTATTTTTAAGGGGGGTTGATTAAGACATTTTAGGTGAGAATAAATGTCTGGCACCAAACTGAATCTTGTAGAGGAGACTGTTGCAAACCTTTTGATGTATTAATATTTAAGATCCTATGGTTGGAGTCGTGAAAATCCTCAAATTTCTAAAATACAATCAAAAAGACACAAAAATTTGAATTCTAAAAAAGGGGGGGTTGATTAGGACATTTTATAACCCCAGAAATGTCTGGCACCAAACTGAATCTTGTAGAGGAGACTGTTGCGAACATTTTGTCGTATTAATATTTAAGATAGTTGGTTGGAGTCGCAACACTCCTCATTTTTCTACTATTTGACCGAAAAAATTTAAAAATTTGACTTTTTAAGGGGGGTTGATTATGAGACTTTAGTTACTAGAAATGTGTGGAACCAAACTGAATCTTTTAGAGGAGACTTTTATGAACATTTTGATGTAGTAATATTTAAGATCCCATGGTTGGAGTTATAACACTCCTCAATTTTCTAAAATACGAAAAAACACGCAAAATTCACTTTTATAGCTGGGGGTGATTAGGAAAATTTAGTTGTAAAGAAATGTCTGGAAACCAACTGATTTCTGAAGAGGAGACTATTGAAAACATTTTGATGTATTAATATTTAAGATCCCATGGTTCAAATCATAACACTCCTCAATTTCCTAAAATACGATAAAAAAACATAAGTTTAATAATTTATAGAGGGGGGGTCATTAGGACAATTTAAATGCCTAGAAATGTCTTGAATCAAATTGAATCTTATAGCGGCGATTTTTTCGATCATTTTCATGTATTAATATTTAAGATCCTATGGTTGGAGTGTTAGCTCTTCTCAATTTTCTAAGATCTGAACAAAAAACACAAAAATTTGAAATCTTAAAAAAGAAAGGGGGCTGATTAGGACATTTTAGACGACAAGAGATGTCTGGAACCAGATTGAATGTGGAAGAGGACACTGATGTGAACATTTTGATGTATTAATATTAAAGATCGCATTGTTGGTGTCGTAACACTCCTCAAATATCTAAAATCCAAACAAAAAGACCGAAAAATTTGAATTCTTAAAAAAGGGGGGGAGGTGATTAGGTCATTTTAGGTGACTAGAAATGTCTGGAGCCAAACTAAATGTTAAGAGCCAAACTAAATGTTGCGAACACTTTTATGTATTAATATTGAAGATACCATGATTTGAGTCATAACACTCCTCAGTTTTTTAAAATACAATCAAAAAGACACAAAATTGATTTTTAAGGGGGGTTGATTAGAACATTTTAGGTGAGAAGAAATGTCTGGCACCAAACTAAATATTGCAGAGGAGACTGTTGCGAACACAATGATGTATTAATATTTAAGATCCTATAGTTTAAGTCAGTGCACTTCCGATTTTTTAAAATCTGACGGAAAAGACATAATAATTTGAATTTTTAAAAAATTTTGGGGGCTGATTAGTACATTTTAGAACACTTGAGATGTCTGGAATCGAATTGAATCTCATAGAGGACACTGTTGCAAAATTCATTATGTATTATTATTTAAGATACCATGGTTAGAGCCGTATCACTCTTCAAATATTTAAAATCAAACCAAAAACACCGAAATTTTAATATCTTTAAAGGGGGGGGTGATTAGGACATTTCAGGAGACTAGAGATGTCTGGGGCAAAACTGATTCTTGTATAGGACACTGTTGCAAATATTTTGATTTATTAATATTTAACATCCCATGGTTTAAGTTCTAGCATTCCTCAATTTTCAAAAATCTAACCAAAAAGACAGAAAAATGCTTAAAAAATGGAAGGTGGCGTGATTAGGTTATTTTAGGTGCCTAGAAATGTCTGGAGCCAAACTGAATCTTGTAGTGGAAACTGTTGCGAACATTTTCATGTATTAATATTTAACATCCTATGGTTGGAGTCGGTGCACTCCTCAAATTTCTAAAATCCGATCAAAAAGACACAAAAATTGGAATTCTTAAAAAAGGTGTGTAGGGGCTGATTAGGACATTTTAGAACACTAGATACGTCTAGAACCAAATTGTGTCTTATAGAAGACACTGTTGCGAATATTTTGATGTATTAATAGTTAAGATCCCATGGTTAGAGGAGCCTATACCTTATCAATTACCTAAAATCCAACCAAAAAGACCGAAGAATTTGGATTCTTTAAAAGGGGGGGTTGTATAGGAAATTTTAGGAGACTAGAGATGTCTGTGACCAAAATATTTTTGGTAGAGTTTGCTTTTGCGAACATATTGATGTATTAGTACTTAAGACCCCATGGTTGAAATGTTAACACTCCTCAATTTTTTCAAATACAATCAAAATTACACAAAATTTATTTTTATAAAGGGGAGATCAGGACATTTTAGGTATCCAGAAATGTTAAGCACCAAGCCGAATCTTGTTTTGCAGACTGATGCACACATTTTTACGTATTAATATTTAAGATAAAATGGTTGGAGTCAAAAAACTCCTCATTTTCTTAAATTTGACCAAATGATTTAAAAATTTGACTTTTTAAAGGGTGGGGTTGATTATGAGACTTAAGTTACTAGAAATGTGTGGAACCAAACTGAATCTTTTAGAAGAGACATTTGTGAACATTTTGATATACTAATATTTAAGATCCCATGGTTGGAGTCATAACACTCCTCAATTTTATAAAATACAATCAAAAAGACACAAAATTCAGTTTTATAATGGGAATTGATTAGGACATTTTAGGTGTCAAGAAATATCTGGAAAAAAACTGAATTCTGAAGAAGATACTATTGCAAACATTTTGATGTATTAATATTTAAGATCCCTTGGTTGAAATCATAACACTCCTCAATTTCCTAAAATACGATAAAAAACATAAGTTTAATACTTTATAAAGGGAGGGGGGTATTAGGACATTTTAGAAGACTAGAAATGTCTTGAATCAAACTGAATCTTTTATAGGCGAAATTTTCGAACATTTTCATGCATAAATATTTAAGATCCTATGGTTGGAGTTGGAGTTCTTCTCAATTTTTTAAAAACAAACCAAAAAGACAAAAAATTTGAATTCTTTAAAAAAGAAAGTGGGCTGATTAGTACATTTTAGGAAACTACAGATGTCTGGAACCAAATTGAATCTTGTAGAGGATACTGATGCGAAATATTTTATGTATTAAAATTAAAGATCGCATGGATGTGGTCATAACACTCCTCAATTTTTTAAAATACAATCAAAAAGACACAAAATTGATTTTTAAGGGGGGTCGATTAAGACATTTTAGGTGAGAAGAAATGTCTGGCACCAATGTGAAATCTTGTAGAGGAGACTATTGCAAACCTTTTGATGTATTAATATTAAAGATCCTATGGTTGGGGTGGTGCCACTCCTCAATTTTTCTAAAATACCAATCAAATAGACACAAAATTTGTAATTATTAAAAAGGGGGGGTTGATTAGGACATTTTAGGTAACAGAAATGTCTGGCACCAAATGAATCTCAGAAGACACTGTTGCGCACATTTTGATGTATTAATATTTAAGATAGTTGGTTGGAGTCATAACACTCCTCATTTTCTAATATTTGACTGAAAAGATTTAAAAATTTGACTTTTTAAAGGGGGTTGATTATGAGACTTTAGTTACTAGAAATGTGTGGAACCAAACTGAATCTTTTAGAGGAGACTTTTATGAACATTTTGATGTAGTAATATTTAAGATCCCATGGTTGGAGTCATAACACTCCTCAATTTTCTAAAATACAAAAAAAACACGCAAAATTCACTTTTATAGCTGGGCGTGAATAGGACAATTTAGGTGTAAAGAAATGTCTGAAACCAACTGATTTCTGAAGAAGAGACTATTGCAAACATTTTAATGTATTAATATTTAAGATCCCATGGTTGAAATCATAACACTCCTCAATTTCCTAAAATACGATAAAAAAACATAAGTTTAATACTTTATAGAGGGGGGGTTATTAGGACAATTTAGATGCCTAGAAATGTCTTGAATCAAATTGAATGTTATAGCGGCGACTTTTTCGATCATTTTCATGTATTAATATTTAAGATCCTATGGTAGGAGTGTTAGCTCTTCTCAATTTTCTAAGATCTGAAAAAAAACACAAAAATTTGAAATCTTAAAAAAGAAATGGGGCTGATTAGGACATTTTAGACGACAAGAGATGTCTGGAACCAAATTGAATGTGGAAGAGGACACTGATGCGAACATTTTGATGTATTAATATTAAAGATCGCATTGTTGGTGTCGTAACACTCCTCAAATATCTAAAATCCAAACAAAAAGACCGAAAAATTTGAATTCTTAAAAACGTGGGGGAGGTGATTAGGTCATTTTAGGTGACTAGAAATGTCTGGAGCCAAACTAAATGTTAGAGCCAAACTAAATGTTGCGAACATTTTTATGTATTAATATTGAAGATACCATGCTTTGAATCATAACACTCCTCAGTTTTTTAAAATACAATCAAAAATACACAAAATTGATTTTTAAGGGGTTGATTAGAACATTTTAGGTGAGAAGAAATGTCTGGCACCAAACTAAATCTTGCAGAAGAGACTGTTGCGAACACAATGATGTATTAATATTTAAGATCCTATAGTTGAAGTCAGTGCACTTCCGATTATTTAAAATCCGAAAGCAAAGACATAATAATTTGAATTTTTAAAAAATGTTGGGGGCTGATTAGTACATTTTAGAACACTTGAGATGTCTGGAATCGAATTGAATCTCATAGAGGACACTGTTGCAAAATTCATTATGTATTATTATTTAAGATACCATGGTTAGAGCCGTATCACTCTTCAAATATTTAAAATCAAACCAAAAACACCGAAATTTTAATATCTTTAAAGGGGGGGTGATTAGGTCATTTCAGGAGACTAGAGATGTCTGGGGCAAAACTGATTCTTGTATAGGACACTGTTGCAAATATTTTGATTTATTAATATTTAACATCCCATGGTTTAAGTTCTAGCATTCCTCAATTTTCAAAAATCTAACCAAAAAGACAGAAAAATGCTTTAAAAATGGGAGGGGGCGTGATTAGGTCATTTTAGGTGCCTAGAAATGTCTGGAGCCAAACTGAATCTTGTAGTGGAAACTGTTGCGATCATTTTCATGTATTAATATTTAAGATCCTATGGTTGGAGTCGGTGCACTCCTCAAATTTCTAAAATCCGATCAAAAAGACACAAAAATTGGAATTCTTAAAAAAGGTGTGTAGGGGCTGATTAGGACATTTTAGAACACTAGATACGTCTAGAACCAAATTGTGTCTTATAGAAGACACTGTTGCGAATATTTTGATGTATTAATAATTAAGTTCCCATGGTTAGAGGTGCCTATACCTTATCAATTACCTAAAATCCAACCAAAAAGACCGAAGAATTTGGATTCTTTAAAAGGGGGGTTGTATAGGAAATTTTAGGACTCTAGAGATGTCTGTGACCAAAATATTTCTGGTAGAGGATACATTTGCGAACATATTGATGTATTAGTATTTAAGACCCCATGGTTGAAATGTTAACACTCCTCAATTTTTTCAAATACAATCAAAATTACACAAAATTTATTTTTATAAGGGGGAGATCAGGACATTTTAGGTGTCCAGAAATGTTAAGCACCAAGCCGAATCTTGTTTTGCAGACTGATGCACACATTTTGACGTATTAATATTTAAGATAAAATGGTTGGAGTCAAAACTCTCCTCAATTTTCTAAAATTTGACCGTAAAGATTTAAAAATTTTACTTTTTAAAGGGGGGGTTGATTATGAGACTTTAGTTACTAGAAATGTGTGGAACCAAACTGAATCTTTTAGAGGACACTTTTGTGAACATTTTGATATACTAATATTTAAGATACCATGGTTAGTGTCATAAAACTCCTCAATTTTCTAAAATACAATCAAAAAGACACAAAATTCACTTTTATAATGTGAGGTGATTTGGACGTGATCGGTGTCAAGAAATGTCTGGAACAAAACTGAGTTCTGAAGAAGAGACTATTCCAAACATTTTGATGCGTTAATATTTAAGATCCAATGGTTGGAGTCATAACACTCATCAATTTTCTAAAATACAATAAAAAACACACAAAAATTTAATTTCTTAAAAAAGTGGGGAGTATTAGGACATTTTACAACACTAGAAATGTCTAGAACCAAACTGAATCTTGTATAGCAGAAATTGTTGCGAACATTTTGATGTATTAATATTTTAGATCCTAGGGTTGGAGTTGGCGTTCTTCTCCACTTTCTAAAAACCAACCAAAAAGACAAAATTTTGAATTCTTTAAAAAGAAAGTGGGCTGATTAGTACATTTTAGAACACTACAGATGTCTGGAACCAAATTGAATCTTGTAGAGGATACTGATGCGAAATATTTTATGTATTAAAATTTAAGATACTATGGTTGGAGTCTTAACACTCCTCAATTTTCTAAAATACAATCCAAAACACACAATTTACTTTTATTTAGGAGGTTGATTAGGACATTTTAGGTGTCAAGAAATGTCTGGAACCAATGTGAATTCTGAAGAAGAGACTATTGCAAACCTTTTGATGTATTAATATTTAAGATCCTATGGTTGGGGTCGGTGCCCTCCTCAATTTTCTAAAATCCGATCAAAAAGACACAAAAATTTGAATTCTTAAAAAAGGTTTGGGGGTATAATTAGGATATTTTATAACCCCAGAAATGTCTAGAACCAAATTTATTCTCATAGAAGACACTGTTGCGAACATTTTGATGTATTAATATTTTAGATCCCATGGTTGGAGTCACAACACTCCTCACTTTTCTAAAATTTAACTGAAAAAATTTAAAAATTTGATTTATTTAAGGGGGGGTTGATTATGAGACTTTAGTTACTAGAAATAAGTGGAACAAAACTGAATCTTTTAGAGGAGACATTTATGAACATTGTGCTATAGTAATATTTAAGATCCCATGGTTAGAGTCATAGCACTCCTCAATTTTCTAAAATACAATAAAAAACACACAAAATTAACTTTTATAGGGGGGGGTGATTAGGACATTTTAGGTGTAAAGAAGTGTCTGAAACCAACTGATTTCTGAAGAGGAGACTATTGCAAACATTTTGATGTATTAATATATTTAAGATCCCATGGTTGAAATCATAACACTCCTCAATTTCCTAAAATACGATAAAAACAACAAAAGTTTAATAATTTATAGAAGGGGGTTGTTATTAGGACATTTTAGATGCCTAGAAATGTCTTGAATCAAATTGAATCTTATAGATGCGACTTTTTCGATCATTTTCATGTATTAATATTTAAGATCCTATGGTTTGTGTCGGTTCGCTTCTCAATTTTCTAAAATCCGAACAAAAAGACAAAAAATTTGAATTCTTAAAAAAGGAAAGGGGGCTGATTAGGACATTTTAGAACACTACAGATGTCTGGAACCAAATTGAATGTGGAAGAGGACACTGATGCGAACATTTTGATGTATTAATATTAAAGATCGCATTGTTGGTGTCGTAACACTCCTCAAATATCTAAAATCCAAACAAAAAGACCGAAAAATTTGAATTCTTAAAAAAGGGGGGAGGTGATTAGGTCATTTTAGGTGACTAGAAATGTCTGGAGCCAAACTAAATGTTAGAGCCAAACTAAATGTTGCGAACATTTTTATGTATTAATATTGAAGATACCATGCTTTGAATCATAACACTCCTCAGTTTTTTAAAATACAATCAAAAATACACAAAATTGATTTTTAAGGGGGGTTGATTAGAACATTTTAGGTGAGAAGAAATGTCTGGCACCAAACTAAATCTTGCAGAGGAGACTGTTGCGAACACAATGATGTATTAATATTTAAGATCCTATGGTTGAAGTCGGTGCACTTCCGATATTTTAAAATCCGACCGAAAAGACATAATAATTTGAATATTTAAAAAATGTTGGGGGCTGATTAGTACATTTTAGAACACTTGAGATGTCTGGAATCGAATTGAATCTCATAGAGGACATTGTTGCAAAATTCATTATGTATTATTATTTAAGATACCATGGTTAGAGCCGTATCACTCTTCAAATATTTAAAATCAAACCAAAAACACCGAAATTTTAATATCTTTAAAGGGGGGGGTGACTAGGACATTTCAGGAGACTAGAGATGTCTGGGGCAAAACTGATTCTTGTATAGGACACTGTTGCAAATATTTTAATTTATTAATATTTAACATCCCATGGTTTAAGTTGTAGCATTCCTCAATTTTCAAAAATCTAACCAAAAACACACAAAAATGCTTAAAAAATGGGAGGGGGCGTGATTAGGCCATTTTAGGTGCCTAGAAATGTCTGGAGCCAAACTGAATCTTGTAGTGGAAACTGTTGCGAACATTTTCATGTATTAATATTTAACATCCTATGGTTGGAGTCGGTGCACTCAACAAATTTCTAAAATCCGATCAAAAAGACACAAAAATTAGAATTCTTAAAAAAGGTGTGTAGGGGCTGATTAGGACATTTTAGAACACTAGATACGTCTAGAACCAAAGTGGGTCTTATATAAGACACTGTTGCGAATATTTTGATGTATTAATAATTAAGATCCCATGGTTAGAGGTGCCTATACCTTATCAATTATCTAAAATCCAAACAAAAAGACCGAAGAATTGGGATTCTTTAAAAGGGGGGGGGTTGTATAGGAAATTTTAGGACTCTAGAGATGTCTGTGACCAAAATAATTCTGGTAGAGGATACATTTGCGAACATATTGATGTATTAGTATTTAAGACCTTATGGTTGAAATGTTAACACTCCTCAATTTTTTCAAATACAATCAAAATTACACAAAATTTATTTTTATAAGGGGGAGATCAGGACATTTTAGGTGTCCAGAAATGTTAAGCACGAAGCCGAATCTTGTTTTGCAGACTGTTGCACACATTTTGACGTATTAATATTTAAGATAAAATGGTTAGAGTCGCAACACTCCTCATTTATCTTAAATTTGACCGAAATGATTTAAAAATTTGACTTTTTAAAGGGTTGGGGGTTGATTATGAGACTTAAGTTACTAGAAATGTGTGGTACCAACCTGAATCTTTTAGAGGAGACATTTGTGAACATTTTGATTTACTAATATTTAAGATCCCATGGTTGGAGTCATAACACTCCTCAATTTCCTATAAAAACAATCAAAAAGACACAAAATTCTCTTTAAGAGTGGGGGGTGATTAGGAAATTTTAGGTGTAAAGAAATATCTGGAACCAAACTGAATTCTGAAGAAGAGACTATTGCAAACATTTTGATGTAATAATATTTAAGATCCCATGGTTGAAATCTCATAATACTCTTCAATTTCCTAAAATAGGATTAAAAAACAAAAGTTTAATACTTTATAAAGGGGGGGTATTAGGACATTTTAGAGGACTAGAAATGTCTTGAATAAACTGAATCTTATAGAGGCGACTTTATCGAACATTTTCATGTATTAATATTTAAGATCCTATGGTTGGAGTTGGAATTGTTCTCAATTTTTTAAAATCCGACCGAAAAGACAAAAAATTTGAATTCTTAAAAAAGGAAAGGAGGCTCATTAGGACATTTTAAAACACAATAGATGTCTGGAACCAAATTGAATCTTGTAGAGGATACTGATGCGAACACTTTGATGTATTAAAATTACAGATCGCATGGTTGGGATCGTAATACTCCTCAAATATCTAAAATCCAACCAAAACGACCGAAAAATTTGAATTCTTAAAAAATGGGGGGACGTGACTAGGTCATTTTAGGTAACTAGAAATGTCTGGAGCCAATATAAATCTTGTATAGGACACTGTTGCGAACAATTTTATGTATTAATATCAAAGATCCCATGGTTGGGGTCAAAACTGTCCTCAATTTTTTGAAATACAATCAAAAAGACACAAAATTGATTTTTAAGAGGGGTTGATTAGGACATTTTAGGTGAGAAGAAAATCTGGCACCAAACTGAATCTTTCAGAGGAGACTGTTGCGCACATTTTGACGTATTAAAATTTAAGATACCATGGTTGGAGTCGCAACACTCTTCATTTTATTAAAATTTGACCGAAAAGATTTAAAAATTTGACTTTTTAAAGGAGGGGGGTTTATTATGAGACTTTAGTTACTAGTAATGTGTGGAACCAAACTGAATCTTTTAGAGGAGACTTTTATGAACATTTTGATATAGTAATATTTAAGATCCCATGGTTGGAGTCATAACATTCCTCAATTTTCTAAAATACAAACAAAAACACACAAAATTCACTTTTATAGTGGGGGGTGATTAGGATATTTTAGGTGTCAAGAAATGTCTAGAAGCCAACTGTGTTCTGAAGAGGAGAATATTGCAAACATTTTAATGTATTAATATTTAAGATCCCATGAAAGAAATCATAACACTCCAAAATTTCCTAAAATACGATAAAAAAAACATATGTTTAATACTTTATTGAGGGGGGTGGGTTATGAGGACATTTTAAAGGGTTAGAAATGTCAAATCAAGCTGAATCTTGTAGAGGCGACTTTTTCGAACATTTTCATGCATTAATATTTAAGATCCTTTGGTTGGAGTAGAATCTCTTCTGAATTTTCTAAAACCCGTCCAAAAAGACACAAAAATTTGAATTCTTAAAAAAGAAAGGGTGCTGATTAGGACATTTTAGAACACTAGAGATGACAGGAACCAAATTGAATCTCTTAGAGGACATTGATGCGAACATTTTGATGTATTAATTTTAAAGAACCCATGGTTAAATTTGTAACACTCCTCAAATATCAAAATTCCAAACAAAAAGAACGAAAAATTTGAATTATTAAAAAAGGGGGCACGTGATTAGGTAATTTTAGGTGACTAGAAATGTCAGGCACCAAATTGAAACATGTAGAGGAGACTGTTGCGCACATTTTGACGTATTAATATTTAAGTTCCCATGGTTGGAGTCGCAACTCTCCTAATTTTTCTAAAATTTGACCGAAAAGATTTAAAAATTTGTCTTTTGAAAGTTGGGGGGGGGTTGATTATGAGACTTTTTGTACTAGAAATGCGTGGAGTGAAATTGAATCTTTTAGAGAAGACTTTTATGAACATTTTGATATAATAATATTTAAGATCATATGGTTGGAGTTATAACACTCCTCACAATTTTCTAAAATACAATCAAAAGACACAAAATTCACTTTTATAGAGGGGGATGAAAAGGGCATTTTAGGGATCAAGAAATGTCTGGAACAAAACTGAATTCTTAAGAAGAGACTATTGCAAACATATTTATGTATTAATATATATTTAAGATTCCATGATTGAAATCATAATACTTCTCAATTCCCTAAAATACTATAAAAAAACAAAAGTTTAATACTTTATATAGGGGGGAGGTTATTAGGACATTTTAGATGCCTAGAAATGTCTTGTATAAAATTAAATCTTACAGCGGCGATTTTTTCGATCATTTTCATGTATTAATATTTAAGATACTATGGTTGGAGTTGTATTTCTTCTCACTTTTCTAAAATCCGAACAAATAGACGAAAAATTTGTATTCTTAAAAAAGGAAATGGGGCTGATTAGGTCATTTTAAAACACTATAGATGTCTGAAACCAAATTGAATCTTGTAGAGGATACTGATGCGAACAATTTGATGTATTAAAATTTAAGTTCGCATGAATTGGGTCGTAACACTTCTCAAATATCTAAAATCCATCCAAAACGACAGAAAAATTTGAATTCTTAAAAAAGGGGGGACATGACTAGGTCATTTTAGGTGACTAGAAATGTCTGGAGCCAAATTAAATCTTGTGCAGGACACTGTTGCGAACACCTTTATGTATTAATATTAAAGATCCCATGGTTGGGGTCAAAACTGTCCTCAATTTTTAAAATACAATCAAAAGGGCACAAAATTGATTTTTAAGGGGGGTTTATTAGGAAATTTTAGGTGAGAAGAAATGTCTGGCATCAAACTGAATCTTGCTGCGGAGACTGTTGCGCACATTTTGACTTATTAATATATAAGATCCCATGGTTGGAGTCATAACACTACTCAATTTTCTAAAATAGAAACAAAAACACACCAAATTCACTTTTATATTGGGGGTGATTAGGACATTTTAGGTGTCAAGAAATGTCTGGATCCAAACTGAATTCTGAAGAAGAGACTATTGCAAACATTTTGATGTATTAATATTTAAGATCCCTTGGTTGAAATCATAACACTCCTCAATTTATTAAAATACGATAAAATACATACGTTTAATACTTTATCGAGGAGGGGTTTATTAGGACATTTTAGAGTTCTAGAAATGTCTTGAATAAAACTGAATTTTGTATAGGCGAGTTTTTCGAACATTTTCATGCATTAATATTTAAGATCCTATGGTTGGAGTTGGAGTTCTTCTCAATTTTTAAAAACCAACAAATAGACAAAAAATTTGAATTCTTTAAAAAATAAAGTGGGCTGATTAGGACATTTTAGAACACTACAGATGTCTGGAACCAAATTGAACTTTGTAGAGGATACTAATGCAGAAACTTTTTTATGTATTAAAATTAAAGATCGCATGGTTGGGGTCGTAACACTCCTCAATATTTTAAAATACAATCAAAAAGACACAAAATTGATTTTTAAGGGGGGTTGATTAAGAAATTTTAGGTGAGAAGAAATATGTGGCACCAAACTGAATATTGCAGAGGAGACTGTTGCGCAACTTTTGACGTATTAATATTTAAGATAGTTGGTTGGAGTCACAAAACTCCTCATTTTTCTAATATTTGACCAAAAGATTTATAAAATTTTACATTTTAAAGGGGGGGTTGATTATGAGACTTTAGTTACTAGAAATCTGTGGAACCAAACTGAATCTTTAAGAGGAGACTGTTATGAACATTTTGATATAGTGTTATTTAAGATCCCATGGTTGGAGTAATAACACTCCTCAATTTTCTAAAATACAAACAAAAACACACAAAATTCACTTTCATAGCTGGGGGTGAATAGGACAGTTTAGGTGTAAAGAAATGTCTGTAAACCAACTGATTTCTGAAGAGGAGACTATTGCAAACATTTTGATGTATTAATATTTAAGATCCCATGGTTGAAATCATAACACTCCTCAATTTCCTAAAATACGATAAAAAAAACATAATAATTTATAGAGGAGGGGGGTTATTAGTACAATTTAGATGCCTAGAAATGTCTTGAATCAAATTGAATCTTATAGCGGCGATTTTTCGATCATTTTCATGTATTAATATTTAAGATCCTATGGTTGGTGTGTTAGCTCTTCTCAATTTTTTAAGATTTGAACAAAAACAACAAAAATTTGAAATCTTAAAAAAGAAAGGGGGCTGATTATTACATTGTAGACGACAAGTGATGTCTGGAACCAAATTGAATGTGGAAGAGGACACTGATGCGAACATTTTCTTGTATTAATATTAACGATTGCATTGTTGGTGTCGTAACACTCCTCAAATATCTAAAATCCAAACAAAAAGACCGAAAAATTTGAATTCTTAAAAAAGGGGTGAGGTGATTAGGTCATTTTAGGTGACTAGAAATGTCTGGAGCCAAACTAAATCTTGCAGAGGAGACTGTTGCGAACACATTGATGTATTAATATTTAAGATCCTATGGTTGAAGTCAGTGCACTTCCGACTTTTTAAAATCAAACCGGAAAGATATAATAATTTGAATATTTAAAAAATGTTTGGGGCTGATTAGTACATTTTAGAACACTTGAGATGTCTGGAATCGAATTGAATCTCATAGAGGACATTGTTGAAAAATTAATTATGTATTATTATTTAAGATCCCATGGTTAGAGCCGTATCACTTTTCAAATATTTAAAATCCAACCAAAAACTCCGAAATTTTAATATCTTTAAAGGGGGGTGATTAGGACATTTCAGGAGACTAGAGATGTCTGGGGCAAAACTGATTCTTGTATAGGACACTGTTGCAAATATTTTCATTTATTAATATTTAACATCCCATGGTTTAAGTTGTAGCATTCCTCAATTTTCAAAAATCTAACCAAAAAGACACAAAAATGCTTAAAAAATGGGAGGGAGCGTGATTAGGCCATTTTAGGTACCTAGAAATGTCTGGAGCCAAACTGAATCTTGTAGTGGAAACTGTTGCGAACATTTTCATGTATTAATATTTAACATCCTATGGTTGGAGTCAGTGCACTCAACAAATTTCTAAAATCCGACCAAAAAGACACAAAAATTGGAATTCTTAAAAAAGGTGTGTAGGGACTGATTAGGACATTTTAGAACACTAGATACGTCTAGAACCAAATTGTGTCTTATAGAAGACACTGTTGCGAATATTTTGAATCATTAATAATTAAGATCCCATGGTTAGAGGTGCCTATACCTTATCAATTACCTAAAATCCAACGAAAAGGACCGAAGAATTTGGATTCTTTAAAAGGGGGGGTTGTATAGGAAATTTTAGGAGTCTAGAGATGTCTGTGACCAAAATATTTCTGGTAGAGGATGCACTTGCGAACATATTGATGTATTAGTACTTAAGACCCCATGGTTGAAATGTTAACACTCCTCAATTTTTTCAAATACAATCAAAATTACACAAAATTTATTTTTATAAGGGGGAGATCAGGACATTTTAGGTGTCCAGAAATGTTAAGCACCAAGCCGAATCTTTTTTTGGAGACTGATGCGCACATTTTGACGTATAATTATTTAAGATACCACAGTTGGAGTCACAACACTCCTCATTTTTCTTAAATTTGACCGAAATGATTTAAAAATTTGACTTTTTAAAGGGTGGGGGGTTGATTATGAGACTTAAGTTACTAGAGATGTGTGGAACCAAACTGAATCATTTAGAGGAGACATTTGTTAACATTTTGATATACCAATATTTAAGATCCCATGGTTGGAGTCATAACACTCATCAATTTTCTATAAAAACAATAAAAAAGACACAAAATTCACTTTAAGAGTGGGGGGTGATTAGGACATTTTAGGTGTCAAGAAATATCTGGAACCAAAGTGAATTCTGAAGAAGAGACTATTGCAAACATTTTGATGTAATAATATTTAAGATCCCATAGTTGAAATCTTGACACTCCTCAATTTCCTAAAATACGATAAAAAAACATAAGTTTAATACTTTATAAAGGGGGGGGGTATTAGGACATTTTAGAGGACTAGAAATGTCTTGAATCAAACTGAATCTTGTATAGGCGAGTTTTTCGAACATTTTCATGCATTAATATTTAAGATCCTATGGTTGGAGTTGGAGTTCTTCTCAATTTTTTAAAAACAAACCAAAAAGACAAAAAATTTGAATTCTTTAAAAAAGAAAGTGGGCTGATTAGTACATTTTAGAACACTACAGATGTCTGGAACCAAATTGAATCTTGTAGAGGATACTGATGCGAAATATTTTATGTATTAAAATTAAAGATCGCATGGATGTGGTCGTAACACTCCTCAATTTTTAAAATACAATCAAAAAGACACAAAATTGATTTTTAAGTAGGGTTGATTAAGACATTTTAGGTGAAAAAAAATGTCTGGCACCAAACTGAAACTTGCAGAGGAGACTGTTGCGCACATTTTGACGTATTAATATTTAAGATAGTTGGTTGGAGTCATAACACTCCTCATTTTCTACTATTTGACAGAAAAAAATTAAAAATTTGACTTTTTAAGGGGGGTTGATTATGAGACTTTAGTTACTAGAAATGTGTGGAACCAAACTGAATCTTTTAGTGGAGACTTTTATGAACATTTTGATGTAGTAATATTTAAGATCCCATGGTTGGAGTCATAACACTCCTCAATTTTCTAAAATACAAACCAAAACACAGAAAATTCACTTTTATAGATGGGCAGTGAATAGGACAATTTAGGTGTCAAGAAATATCTAGAACCAACTGATTTCTGAAGAGGAGACTATTGCAAACATTTTGATGTATTAATATTTAAGATCCCATGGTTGAAATCATAACACTCCTCAATTTCCTAAAATACGATAAAAAACATAAGTTTAATAATTTTTAGAGGGGTGGGGGTTATTAGGACAATTTAGATGCCTAGAAATGTCTTGAATCAAATTGAATCTTATAGCGGCGATTTTTCGATCATTTTCATGTATTAATATTTAAGATCCTATGGATGGAGTGTTCGCTCTTCTCAATTTTCTAAGATCTGAACAAAAAACTCAAAAATGTGAAATCTTAAAAAAGAAAGGGGGCTGATTAGGACATTTTAGACGAAGAGAGATGTCTGCAACCAAATTGAATGTGGAAGAGGACACTGATGCGAACATTTTGATGTATTAATATTAAAGATCGCATTGTTGGTGTCATAACACTCCTCAAATATCTAAAATCCAAACAAAAACACCGAAAAATTTGAATTCTTAAAAAAGGGGGTGAGGTGATTAGGTCATTTTAGGTGACTAGAAATGTCTGGAGCCAAACTAAATGTAAGAGCCAAACTAAATGTTGCGAACATTTTTATGTATTAATATTGAAGATACCATGCTTTGAATCATAACACAAACAATCAAAAATACACAAAATTGATTTTTAAGGGGGGTTGATTAGAACATTTTAGGTGAGAAGAAATGTCTGGCACCAAACTAAATCTTGCAGAGAAGACTGTTGCGAACACAATAATGTATTAATATTTAAGATCCTATCATTGAAGTCGGTGCAATTCCGATTTTTTAAAATCCGACGGAAAAGACGTAATAATTTGAATTTTTAAAAAATGTTGGGGGCTGATTAGTACATTTTAGAACACTTGAGATGTCTGGAATCGAATTGAATCTCATAGAGGACACTGTTGCAAAATTCATTATGTATTATTATTTAAGATACCATGGTTAGAGCCGTATCACTCTTCAAATATTTAAAATCAAACCAAAAACACCGAAATTTTAATATCTTTAAAGGGGGGTGATTAGGTCATTTCAGGAGACTAGAGATGTCTGGGGCAAAACTGATTCTTGTATAGGACACTGTTGCAAATATTTTGATTTATTAATATTTAACATCCCATGGTTTAAGTTCTAGCATTCCTCAATTTTCAAAAATCTAACCAAAAAGACACAAAAATGCTTAAAAAATGAAAGGGGGCGTGATTAGGTCATTTTAGGTGCCTAGAAATGTCTGGAGCCAAATTGAATCTTGTAGTGGAAACTGTTGCGAACATTTTCATGTATTAATATTTAAGATCCTATGGTTGGAGTCGGTGCACTCCTCAAATTTCTAAAATCCGATCATAAAGACACAAAAATTGGAATTCTTAAAAAAGGTGTGTAGGGGCTGATTAGGACATTTTAGAACACTAGATACGTCTAGAACCAAATTGTGTCTTATAGAAGACATTGTTCCGAATATTTTGATGTATTAATAATTAAGTTCCCATGGTTAGAGGTGCCTATACCTTATCAATTACCTAAAATCCAACAAAAAAGACCGAAGAATTTCGATTCTTTAAAAGGTGGGTTGTATAGGAAATTTTAGGAGACTAGTGATGTCTGTGACCAAAATATTTCTGGTAGACGTTGCATTTGCGAACATATTGATGTATTAGTACTTAAGACCCCATGGTTGAAATGTTAACACTCCTCAATTTTTTCAAATACAATCAAAATTACACAAAATTTATTTTTATAAGGGGGAGATCAGGACATTTTAGGTGTCCAGAAATGTTAAGCACGAAGCCGAATCTTGTTTTGCAGACTGATGCACACATTTTGACGTATTAATATTTAAGATAAAATGGTTGGAGTCCCTCATTTTTCTTAAATTTGACCAAAATGATTTAAAAATTTGACTTTTTAAAGGGTGGGGGGTTGATTATGAGACTTAAGTTACTAGAAATGTGTGGAACCAAACTGAATCTTTTAGAGGAGACATTTGTGAACATTTTGATATACTAATATTTAAGATCCCATGGTTGGAGTCATAACTCTCCTCAATTTTCTAAAATACAAACAAAAACACACAAAATTCACTTTTATAGCTGGAATTGATTAGGACATTTTAGGTGTCAAGAAATATCTGGAACCAAACTGAATTCTGAAGAAGAGACTATTTTTAACATTTTGATGTATTGGTATTTAAGATCCCATGGTTGAAATCATGACACTCCTCAATTTCCTTAAATACGATAAAAAAACATAAGTTTAATACTTTATAAAGGGGGGTATTAGGACATTTTAGAAGACTAGAAATGTCTTAAATCGAACTGAATCTTGTATAGGCGAGTTTTTCGAACATTTTCATGCATTAATATTTAAGATCCTATGGTTGGAGTTGGAGTTCTTCTCAATTTTTTAAAAACCAACCAAAAAGACAAAAAATTTGAATTCTTTAAAAAAGAAAGTGGGCTGATTAGTACATTTTAGAACACTACAGATGTCTGGAACCAAATTGAATCTTGTAGAGGATACTGATGCGAAATATTTTATGTATTAAAATTAAAGATCGCATGGATGGGGTCGTAACACTCCTCAATTTTTTGAAATACAATCAAAAAGACACGAAATGGATTTTTAAGAGGGGTTGATTACGACATTTTAGGTGAGAAGAAATGTCTGGCACCAAACTGAATCTCGCAGAGGAGACTGTTGCGCACATTTGAAGTATTAATATTTAAGATAGTTGGTTGGAGTCGTAACACTCCTCATTTTTCTAATATTTTACCGAAAAGATTAAAAATTTGACTTTTTAAAGTGGGGGTTGATTATGAGACTTTATTTATTAGAAATGTGTGGAACCAAACTGAATCTTTTAGAGGAGACTTTTATGAACATTTTGATGTAGTAATATTTAAGATCCCATGGTTGGAGTCATAACACTCCTCAATTTTCTAAAATACAAACCAAAACACAGAAAATTCACTTTTATAGCTGGGCGTGAATAGGACAATTTAGGTGTAAAGAAATGTCTGGAAACCAACTGATTTCTGAAGAGGAGACTATTGCAAACATTTTGATGTATTAATATTTAAGATCCCATGGTTGAAATCATAACACTCCTCAATTTCCTAAAATACGATAAAAAACATAAGTTTAATAATTTTTAGTTGGGGGGGTTATTAGGACAATTTAGATGCCTAGAAATGTCTTGAATCAAATTGAATCTTATAGCGGCGATTTTTCGATCATTTTCATGTATTAATATTTAAGATCCTATGGTTGGAGTGTTCGCTCTTTTCAATTTTCTAAGATCTGAACAAAAAACACAAAAATGTGAAATCCTAAAAAAGAAAGGGGGCTGATTAGGACATTTTAGACGAAGAGAGATGTCTGCAACCAAATTGAATGTGGAAGAGGACACTGATGCGAACATTTTGATGTATTAATATTAAAGATCGCATTGTTGGTGTCATAACACTCCTCAAATATCTAAAATCCAAACAAAAACACCGAAAAATTTGAATTCTTAAAAAAGGGGGGGGGAGGTGATTAGGTCATTTTAGGTGACTAGAAATGTCTGGAGCCAAACTAAATGTTAGAGCCAAACTAAATGTTGCGAACATTTTTATGTATTAATATTGAAGATACCATGCTTTGAATCATAACACTCCTCAGTTTTTTAAAATACAATCAAAAATACACAAAATTGATTTTTAAGGGGGGTTGATTAGAACATTTTAGGTGAGAAGAAATGTCTGGCACCAAACTAAATCTTGCAGAGAAGACTGTTGCGAACACAATAATGTATTAATATTTAAGATCCTATCATTGAAGTCGGTGCAATTCCGATTTTTTAAAATCCGACGGAAAAGACGTAATAATTTGAATTTTTAAAAAATGTTGGGGGCTGATTAGTACATTTTAGAACACTTGAGATGTCTGGAATCGAATTGAATCTCATAGAGGACACTGTTGCAAAATTCATTATGTATTATTATTTAAGATACCATGGTTAGAGCCGTATCACTCTTCAAATATTTAAAATCAAACCAAAAACACCGAAATTTTAATATCTTTAAAGGGGGGGTGATTAGGTCATTTCAGGAGACTAGAGATGTCTGGGGCAAAACTGATTCTTGTATAGGACACTGTTGCAAATATTTTGATTTATTAATATTTAACATCCCATGGTTTAAGTTCTAGCATTCCTCAATTTTCAAAAATCTAACCAAAAAGACACAAAAATGCTTAAAAAATGAAAGGGGGCGTGATTAGGTCATTTTAGGTGCCTAGAAATGTCTGGAGCCAAATTGAATCTTGTAGTGGAAACTGTTGCGAACATTTTCATGTATTAATATTTAAGATCCTATGGTTGGAGTCAGTGCACTCCTCAAATTTCTAAAATCCGATCATAAAGACACAAAAATTGGAATTCTTAAAAAAGGTGTGTAGGGGCTGATTAGGACATTTTAGAACACTAGATACGTCTAGAACCAAATTGTGTCTTATAGAAGACATTGTTCCGAATATTTTGATGTATTAATAATTAAGTTCCCATGGTTAGAGGTGCCTATACCTTATCAATTACCTAAAATCCAACAAAAAAGACCGAAGAATTTCGATTCTTTAAAAGGTGGGTTGTATAGGAAATTTTAGGAGACTAGTGATGTCTGTGACCAAAATATTTCTGGTAGACGTTGCATTTGCGAACATATTGATGTATTAGTACTTAAGACCCCATGGTTGAAATGTTAACACTCCTCAATTTTTTCAAATACAATCAAAATTACACAAAATTTATTTTTATAAGGGGGAGATCAGGACATTTTAGGTGTCCAGAAATGTTAAGCACCAAGCCGAATCTTGTTTTGCAGACTGATGCACACATTTTGACGTATTAATATTTAAGATAAAATGGTTGGAGTCGCATAAAACTCCTCATTTTCTTAAATTTGACCAAAATGATTTAAAAATTTGACTTTTTAAAGGGTGGGGGGTTGATTATGAGACTTAAGTTACTAGAAATGTGTGGAACCAAACTGAATCTTTTAGAGGAGACATTTGTGAACATTTTGATATACTAATATTTAAGATCCCATGGTTGGAGTCATAACTCTCCTCAATTTTCTAAAATACAAACAAAAACACACAAAATTCACTTTTATAGCTGGAATTGATTAGGACATTTTAGGTGTCAAGAAATATCTGGAACCAAACTGAATTCTGAAGAAGAGACTATTTTTAACATTTTGATGTATTGGTATTTAAGATCCCATGGTTGAAATCATGACACTCCTCAATTTCCTTAAATACGATAAAAAAACATAAGTTTAATACTTTATAAAGGGTATTAGGACATTTTAGAAGACTAGAAATGTCTTAAATCGAACTGAATCTTGTATAGGCGAGTTTTTCGAACATTTTCATGCATTAATATTTAAGATCCTATGGTTGGAGTTGGAGTTCTTCTCAATTTTTAAAAACCAACCAAAAAGACAAAAAATTTGAATTCTTTAAAAAAGAAATTGTTCTGAGTAGTACATTTAAGAACACTACAGAAGTATGGAACCAAATTGAAAATTGTAGAGGATCATGATGAGAAATATTTAATCTATTAAAAGTAAATATCTCATGGATGGGGTCGTAACACTCCTCAATTTTTGAAATACAATCAAAAAGACACTATATTGTTTTTTAAGATGGGTTGATTACGACATTTTAGGTGAGAAGAAATGTCTGGCACCAAACTGAATCTCGCAGAGGAGACTGTTGCGCACATTTGAAGTATTAATATTTAAGATAGTTGGTTGGAGTCGTAACACTCCTCATTTTTCTAATATTTTACCGAAAAGATTAAAAAATTTGACTTTTTAAAGTGGGGGTTGATTATGAGACTTTATTTATTAGAAATGTGTGGAACCAAACTGAATCTTTTAGAGGAGACTTTTATGAACATTTTGATGTAGTAATATTTAAGATCCCATGGTTGGAGTCATAACACTCCTCAATTTTCTAAAATACAAACCAAAACACAGAAAATTCACTTTTATAGCTGGGCGTGAATAGGACAATTTAGGTGTAAAGAAATGTCTGGAAACCAACTGATTTCTGAAGAGGAGACTATTGCAAACATTTTGATGTATTAATATTTAAGATCCCATGGTTGAAATCATAACACTCCTCAATTTCCTAAAATACGATAAAAAACATAAGTTTAATAATTTTTAGAGGGGGTGGGGGTTATTAGGACAATTTAGATGCCTAGAAATGTCTTGAATCAAATTGAATCTTATAGCGGCGATTTTTCGATCATTTTCATGTATTAATATTTAAGATCCTATGGTTGGAGTGTTCGCTCTTTTCAATTTTCTAAGATCTGAACAAAAAACACAAAAATGTGAAATCCTAAAAAAGAAAGGGGGCTGATTAGGACATTTTAGACGAAGAGAGATGTCTGCAACCAAATTGAATGTGGAAGAGGACACTGATGCGAACATTTTGATGTATTAATATTAAAGATCGCATTGTTGGTGTCATAACACTCCTCAAATATCTAAAATCCAAACAAAAACACCGAAAAATTTGAATTCTTAAAAAAGGGGGGGGAGGTGATTAGGTCATTTTAGGTGACTAGAAATGTCTGGAGCCAAACTAAATGTTAGAGCCAAACTAAATGTTGCGAACATTTTTATGTATTAATATTGAAGATACCATGCTTTGAATCATAACACTCCTCAGTTTTTTAAAATACAATCAAAAATACACAAAATTGATTTTTAAGGGGTTGATTAGAACATTTTAGGTGAGAAGAAATGTCTGGCACCAAACTAAATCTTGCAGAGAAGACTGTTGCGAACACAATAATGTATTAATATTTAAGATCCTATCATTGAAGTCGGTGCAATTCCGATTTTTTAAAATCCGACGGAAAAGACGTAATAATTTGAATTTTTAAAAAATGTTGGGGGCTGATTAGTACATTTTAGAACACTTGAGATGTCTGGAATCGAATTGAATCTCATAGAGGACACTGTTGCAAAATTCATTATGTATTATTATTTAAGATACCATGGTTAGAGCCGTATCACTCTTCAAATATTTAAAATCAAACCAAAAACACCGAAATTTTAATATCTTTAAAGGGGGGGTGATTAGGTCATTTCAGGAGACTAGAGATGTCTGAGGCAAAACTGATTCTTGTATAGGACACTGTTGCAAATATTTTGATTTATTAATATTTAACATCCCATGGTTTAAGTTCTAGCATTCCTCAATTTTCAAAAATCTAACCAAAAAGACACAAAAATGCTTAAAAAATGAAAGGGGGCGTGATTAGGTCATTTTAGGTGCCTAGAAATGTCTGGAGCCAAATTGAATCTTGTAGTGGAAACTGTTGCGAACATTTTCATGTATTAATATTTAAGATCCTATGGTTGGAGTCGGTGCACTCCTCAAATTTCTAAAATCCGATCATAAAGACACAAAAATTGGAATTCTTAAAAAAGGTGTGTAGGGGCTGATTAGGACATTTTAGAACACTAGATACGTCTAGAACCAAATTGTGTCTTATAGAAGACATTGTTCCGAATATTTTGATGTATTAATAATTAAGTTCCCATGGTTAGAGGTGCCTATACCTTATCAATTACCTAAAATCCAACAAAAAAGACCGAAGAATTTCGATTCTTTAAAAGGTGGGTTGTATAGGAAATTTTAGGAGACTAGTGATGTCTGTGACCAAAATATTTCTGGTAGACGTTGCATTTGCGAACATATTGATGTATTAGTACTTAAGACCCCATGGTTGAAATGTTAACACTCCTCAATTTTTTCAAATACAATCAAAATTACACAAAATTTATTTTTATAAGGGTGAGATCAGGACATTTTAGGTGTCCAGAAATGTTAAGCACGAAGCCGAATCTTGTTTTGCAGACTGATGCACACATTTTGACGTATTAATATTTAAGATAAAATGGTTGGAGTCATAAAACTCCTCATTTTTCTTAAATTTGACCAAAATGATTTAAAAATTTGACTTTTTAAAGGTGGGGGGTTGATTATGAGACTTAAGTTACTAGAAATGTGTGGAACCAAACTGAATCTTTTAGAGGAGACATTTGTGAACATTTTGATATACTAATATTTAAGATCCCATGGTTGGAGTCATAACTCTCCTCAATTTTCTAAAATACAAACAAAAACACACAAAATTCACTTTTATAGCTGGAATTGATTAGGACATTTTAGGTGTCAAGAAATATCTGGAACCAAACTGAATTCTGAAGAAGAGACTATTTTTAACATTTTGATGTATTGATATTTAAGATCCCATGGTTGAAATCATGACACTCCTCAATTTCCTTAAATACGATAAAAAAACATAAGTTTAATACTTTATAAAGGGGGGGGTATTAGGACATTTTAGAAGACTAGAAATGTCTTAAATCGAACTGAATCTTGTATAGGCGAGTTTTTCGAACATTTTCATGCATTAATATTTAAGATCCTATGGTTGGAGTTGGAGTTCTTCTCAATTTTTTAAAAACCAACCAAAAAGACAAAAAATTTGAATTCTTTAAAAAAGAAAGTGGGCTGATTAGTACATTTTAGAACACTACAGATGTCTGGAACCAAATTGAATCTTGTAGAGGATACTGATGCGAAATATTTTATGTATTAAAATTAAAGATCGCATGGATGGGGTCGTAACACTCCTCAATTTTTTGAAATACAATCAAAAAGACACGAAATTGATTTTTAAGAGGGGTTGATTACGACATTTTAGGTGAGAAGAAATATCTGGCACCAAACTGAATCTCGCAGAGGAGACTGTTGCGCACATTTGAAGTATTAATATTTAAGATAGTTGGTTGGAGTCGTAACACTCCTCATTTTTCTAATATTTTACCGAAAAGATTAAAAAATTTGACTTTTTAAAGTGGGGGTTGATTATGAGACTTTATTTATTAGAAATGTGTGGAACCAAACTGAATCTTTTAGAGGAGACTTTTATGAACATTTTGATGTAGTAATATTTCAGATCCCATGGTTGGAGTCATAACACTCCTCAATTTTCTAAAATACAAACCAAAACACAGAAAATTCACTTTTATAGCTGGGCGTGAATAGGACAATTTAGGTGTAAAGAAATGTCTGGAAACCAACTGATTTCTGAAGAGGAGACTATTGCAAACATTTTGATGTATTAATATTTAAGATCCCATGGTTGAAATCATAACACTCCTCAATTTCCTAAAATACGATACAAAACATAAGTTTAATAATTTTTAGAGGGGGTGGGGGTTATTAGGACAATTTAGATGCCTAGAAATGTCTTGAATCAAATTGAATCTTATAGCGGCGATTTTTCGATCATTTTCATGTATTAATATTTAAGATCCTATGGTTGGAGTGTTCGCTCTTTTCAATTTTCTAAGATCTGAACAAAAAACACAAAAATGTGAAATCCTAAAAAAGAAAGGGGCTGATTAGGACATTTTAGACGAAGAGAGATGTCTGCAACCAAATTGAATGTGGAAGAGGACACTGATGCGAACATTTTGATGTATTAATATTAAAGATCGCATTGTTGGTGTCATAACACTCCTCAAATATCTAAAATCCAAACAAAAACACCGAAAAATTTGAATTCTTAAAAAAGGGGGGGGGAGGTGATTAGGTCATTTTAGGTGACTAGAAATGTCTGGAGCCAAACTAAATGTTAGAGCCAAACTAAATGTTGCGAACATTTTTATGTATTAATATTGAAGATACCATGCTTTGAATCATAACACTCCTCAGTTTTTTAAAATACAATCAAAAATACACAAAATTGATTTTTAAGGGGGGTTGATTAGAACATTTTAGGTGAGAAGAAATGTCTGGCACCAAACTAAATCTTGCAGAGAAGACTGTTGCGAACACAATAATGTATTAATATTTAAGATCCTATCATTGAAGTCGGTGCAATTCCGATTTTTTAAAATCCGACGGAAAAGACGTAATAATTTGAATTTTTAAAAAATGTTTGGGGCTGATTAGTACATTTTAGAACACTTGAGATGTCTGGAATCGAATTGAATCTCATAGAGGACACTGTTGCAAAATTCATTATGTATTATTATTTAAGATACCATGGTTAGAGCCGTATCACTCTTCAAATATTTAAAATCAAACCAAAAACACCGAAATTTTAATATCTTTAAAGGGGGGGTGATTAGGTCATTTCAGGAGACTAGAGATGTCTGGGGCAAAACTGATTCTTGTATAGGACACTGTTGCAAATATTTTGATTTATTAATATTTAACATCCCATGGTTTAAGTTCTAGCATTCCTCAATTTTCAAAAATCTAACCAAAAAGACACAAAAATGCTTAAAAAATGAAAGGGGGCGTGATTAGGTCATTTTAGGTGCCTAGAAATGTCTGGAGCCAAATTGAATCTTGTAGTGGAAACTGTTGCGAACATTTTCATGTATTAATATTTAAGATCCTATGGTTGGAGTCGGTGCACTCCTCAAATTTCTAAAATCCGATCATAAAGACACAAAAATTGGAATTCTTAAAAAAGGTGTGTAGGGGCTGATTAGGACATTTTAGAACACTAGATACGTCTAGAACCAAATTGTGTCTTATAGAAGACATTGTTCCGAATATTTTGATGTATTAATAATTAAGTTCCCATGGTTAGAGGTGCCTATACCTTATCAATTACCTAAAATCCAACAAAAAAGACCGAAGAATTTCGATTCTTTAAAAGGGGGGTTGTATAGGAAATTTTAGGAGACTAGTGATGTCTGTGACCAAAATATTTCTGGTAGTCGTTGCATTTGCGAACATATTGATGTATTAGTACTTAAGACCCCATGGTTGAAATATTAACACTCCTCAATTTTTTCAAATATAATCAAAATTACACAAAATTTAATTTTATAAGGGGGAGATCAGGACATTTTAGGTGTCCAGAAATGTTAAGCACCAAGTATCAAAAATATATTTTATGAGAAAAAAGGGATATTGTATGGGTCGCCCATATGGTACGTGTGACTACAGATTCCCACCACGATTGACTTCAAATTCCCTTATATCTTACAAAATACCTAATAGGTATACAAAAAAATGATACAATTTAGTAGTAAATCACATTTCTCGACTTTCTGTGGATTTGGTTTCATTATAAAAAATATATTTTACGAGAAAAATGAGTTTTTGTAAAGTGCGCCCATGTAACACATATACGCTAATTTCAAAATTTACTCAAAATCTGAATAAATTTCCCGTATATACACAAACAAAAGGTTTCATTTAGTAGTAAATCACATTCTAAGACTAACTGAAGTATTCATTTTATTATAAAAAATATATTTTATGAGAAAAAAGGGATATTGTATGGGTCGCCCATATGGTACGTGTGACTACAGATTCCCACCACGATTGACAACAAAATTCCCTTATATCTTACAAAATACCTAATATGTATATAAAAAAATGATACAATTTAGTAGTAAATCACATTTCCGGACTTACTGTGGATTTGGTTTCATTATAAAAAATATATTTTACGAGAAAATTGAGTTTTTGTAAAGTGCGCCCATGTAACACATATACGCTAATTTCAAAATTTACTCAAAATCTGAATAAATTTCCCGTATATACACAAACAAAAGGTTTCATTTAGTAGTAAATCACATTCTAAGACTAACTGTGGTATTCATTTTATTATAAAAAATATATTTTATGAGAAAAAAGGGATATTGTATGGGTCGCCCATATGGTACGTGTGACTACAGATTCCCACCACCATTGACTTCAAAATTCCCTTATATCTTACAAAATACCTAATATGTATACAAAAAAATGATACAATTTAGTAGTAAATCACATTTCTAGACTTACTGTGGATTTGGTTTCTTTATAAAAAATATATTTTACGAGAAAATTGAGTTTTTGTAAAGTGCGCCCATGTAACACATATACGCTAATTTCAAAATTTACTCAAAATCTGAATAAATTTCCTGTATATACACAAACAAAAGGTTTCATTTAGTAGTAAATCACATTCTAAGACTAACTGTGGTATTCATTTTATTATAAAAATATATTTTATGAGAAAAAAGGTATATTGTATGGGTCGCCCATATGGTACGTGTGACTACAGATTCCCACCACGATTGACTTCAAAATTCCCTTATATCTTACAAAATACCTAATATGTATACAAAAAAATGATACAATTTAGTAGTAAATCACATTTCTGGACTTACTGTGGATTTGGTTTCATTAAAAAAAATATATTTTACGAGAAAATTGAGTTTTTGTAAAGTGCGCCCATGTAACACATATACGCTAATTTCAAAATTTACTCAAAATCTGAATAAATTTCCCGTATATACACAAACAAAAGGTTTCATTTAGTAGTAAATCACATTCTAAGACTAACTGTGGTATTCATTTTATTATAAAAATATATTTAATTTGAAAAAGGGATATTGTATGGGTCGCCCATATGGTACGTGTGACTACAGATTCCCACCACGATTGACTTCAAATTCCCTTATATCTTACAAAATACCTAATATGTATACAAAAAATGATACAATTTAGTAGTAAATCACATTTCTCGACTTTCTGTGGATTTGGTTTCATTATAAAAATATATTTTACGAGAAAATGAGTTTTTGTAAAGTGCGCCCATGTAACACATATACGCTAATTTCAAAATTTACTCAAAATCTGAATAAATTTCCAGTATATACACAAACAAAAGGTTTCATTTAGTAGTAAATCACATTCTAAGACTAACTGAAGTATTCATTTTATTATAAAAAATATATTTTATGAGAAAAAGGGATATTGTATGGGTCGCCCATATGGTACGTGTGACTACAGATTCCCACCACGATTGACAACAAAATTCCCTTATATCTTACAAAATACCTAATATGTATATAAAAAAATGATACAATTTAGTAGTAAATCACATTTCCGGACTTACTGTGGATTTGGTTTCATTATAAAAAATATATTTTACGAGAAAATTGAGTTTTTGTAAAGTGCGCCCATGTAACACATATACGCTAATTTCAAAATTTACTCAAAATCTGAATAAATTTCCATTATATACACAAACAAAAGGTTTCATTTAGTAGTAAATCACATTCTAAGACTAACTGTGGTATTCATTTTATTATAAAAAATATATTTTATGAGAAAAAAGGGATATTGTATGGGTCGCCCATATGGTACGTGTGACTACAGATTCCCACCACGATTGACTTCAAAATTCCCTTATATCTTACAAAATACCTAATATGTATACAAAAAAATGATACAATTTAGTAGTAAATCACATTTCTGGACTTACTGTGCATTTGGTTTCATTATAAAAATATATTTTACGAGAAAATTGAGTTTTTGTAAAGTGCGCCCATGTAACACATATACGCTAATTTCAAAATTTAATCAAAATCTGAATAAATTTCCAGTATATACACAAACAAAAGGTTTCATTTAGTAGTAAATCACATTCTAAGACTAACTGTGGTATTCATTTTATTATCAAAAATATATTTTATGAGAAAAAAGGGATATTGTATGGGTCGCCCATATGGTACGTGTGACTACAGATTCCCACCACGATTGACTTCAAAATTCCCTTATATCTTACAAAATACCTAATATGTATACAAAAAAATGATACAATTTAGTAGTAAATCACATTTCTAGACTTACTGTGGATTTGGTTTCATTATAAAAAATATATTTTACGAGAAAATTGAGTTTTTGTAAAGTGCGCCCATGTAACACATATACGCTAATTTCAAAATTTACTCAAAATCTGAATAAATTTCCCGTATATACACAAACAAAAGGTTTCATTTAGTAGTAAATCACATTCTAAGACTAACTGTGGTATTCATTTTATTATAAAAATATATTTTATGAGAAAAAAGGGATATTGTATGGGTCGCCCATATGGTACGTGTGACTACAGATTCCCACCACGATTGACTTCAAAATTCCCTTATATCTTACAAAATACCTAATAGGTATACAAAAAAATGATACAATTTAGTAGTAAATCACATTTCTCGACTTTGTGTGGATTTGGTTTCATTATAAAAATATATTTTACGAGAAAAATGAGTTTTTGTAAAGTGCGCCCATGTAACACATATACGCTAATTTCAAAATTTACTCAAAATCTGAATAAATTTCCAGTATATACACAAACAAAAGGTTTCATTTAGTAGTAAATCACATTCTAAGACTAACTGAAGTATTCATTTTATTATAAAAAATATATTTTATGAGAAAAAAGGGATATTGTATGGGTCGCCCATATGGTACGTGTGACTACAGATTCCCACCACGATTGACAACAAAATTCCCTTATATCTTACAAAATACCTAATATGTATATAAAAAAATGATACAATTTAGTAGTAAATCACATTTCCGGACTTACTGTGGATTTGGTTTCATTATAAAAAATATATTTTACGAGAAAATTGAGTTTTTGTAAAGTGCGCCCATGTAACACATATACGCTAATTTCAAAATTTACTCAAAATCTGAATAAATTTCCTGTATATACACAAACAAAAGGTTTCATTTAGTAGTAAATCACATTCTAAGACTAACTGTGGTATTCATTTTATTATAAAAATATATTTTATGAGAAAAAAGGGATATTGTATGGGTCGCCCATATGGTACGTGTGACTACAGATTCCCACCACGATTGACTTCAAAATTCCCTTATATCTTACAAAATACCTAATATGTATACAAAAAAATGATACAATTTAGTAGTAAATCACATTTCTGGACTTACTGTGCATTTGGTTTCATTATAAAAATATATTTTACGAGAAAATTGAGTTTTTGTAAAGTGCGCCCATGTAACACATATACGCTAATTTCAAAATTTACTCAAAATCTGAATAAATTTCCCGTATATACACAAACAAAAGGTTTCATTTAGTAGTAAATCACATTCTAAGACTAACTGTGGTATTCATTTTATAATAAAAATATATTTTATGAGAAAAAGGGATATTGTATGGGTCGCCCATATGGTACGTGTGACTACAGATTCCCACCACGATTGACTTCAAAATTCCCTTATATCTTACAAAATACCTAATATGTATACAAAAAAATGATACAATTTAGTAGTAAATCACTTTTCTAGACTTACTGTGGATTTGGTTTCATTATAAAAATATATTTTACGAGAAAATTGAGTTTTTGTAAAGTGCGCCCATGTAACACATATACGCTAATTTCAAAATTTACTCAAAATCTGAATAAATTTCCTGTATATACACAAACAAAAGGTTTCATTTAGTAGTAAATCACATTCTAAGACTAACTGTGGTATTCATTTTATTATAAAAATATATTTTATGAGAAAAAGGGATATTGTATAGGTCGCCCATATGGTACGTGTGACTACAGATTCCCACCACGATTGACTTTAAAATTCCCTTATATCTTACAAAATACCTAATATGTGTAAAAAAAATGATACAATTTAGTAGTAAATCACATTTCTCGACTTACTGTGGATTTGGTTTCATTATAAAAATATATTTTACGAGAAAATTGAGTTTTTGTAAAGTGCGCCCATGTAACACATATACGCTAATTTCAAAATTTACTCAAAATCTGAATAAATTTCCCGTATATACACAAACAAAAGGTTTCATTTAGTAGTAAATCACATTCTAAGACTAACTGTGGTATTCATTTTATTATAAAAAATATATTTTATGAGAAAAAAGGGATATTGTATGGGTCGCCCATATGGTACGTGTGACTACAGATTCCCACCACGATTGACATCAAAATTCCCTTATATCTTACAAAATACCTAATATGTATATAAAAAAATGATACAATTTAGTAGTAAATCACATTTCCGGACTTACTGTGGATTTGGTTTCATTATAAAAAATATATTTTACGAGAAAATTGAGTTTTTGTAAAGTGCGCCCATGTAACACATATACGCTAATTTCAAAATTTACTCAAAATCTGAATAAATTTCCATTATATACATTAACAAAAGGTTTCATTTAGTAGTAAATCACATTCTAAGACTAACTGTGGTATTCATTTTATTATAAAAAATATATTTTATGAGAAAAAAGGGATATTGTATGGGTCGCCCATATGGTACGTGTGACTACAGATTCCCACCACGATTGACTTCAAAATTCCCTTATATCTTACAAAATACCTAATATGTATACAAAAAAATGAAACAATTTAGTAGTAAATCACATTTCTGGACTTACTGTGCATTTGGTTTCATTATAAAAAATATATTTTACGAGAAAATTGAGTTTTTGTAAAGTGCGCCCATGTAACACATAAACGCTAATTTCAAAATTTACTCAAAATCTGAATAAATTTCCAGTATATACACAAACAAAAGGTTTCATTTAGTAGTAAATCACATTCTAAGACTAACTGAAGTATTCATTTTATTATAAAAAATATATTTTATGAGAAAAAAGGGATATTGTATGGGTCGCCCATATGGTACGTGTGACTACAGATTCCCACCACGATTGACTTCAAAATTCCCTTATATCTTACAAAATACCTAATATGTATCCAAAAAAATGATACAATTTAATAGTAAATCACATTTCTAGACTTACTGTGGATTTGGCTTCGTTATAAAAAATATATTTTACGAGAAAATTGAGTTTTTGTAAAGTGCGCCCATGTAACACATATACGCTAATTTCAAAATTTACTCAAAATCTGAATAAATTTCCAGTATATACACAAACAAAAGGTTTCATTTAGTAGTAAATCACATTCTAAGACTAACTGTGGTATTCATTTTATTATAAAAAATATATTTTATGAGAAAAAAGGGATATTGTATGGGTCGCCCATATGGTACGTGTGACTACAGATTCCCACCACGATTGACTTCAAAATTCCCTTATATCTTACAAAATACCTAATATGTATACAAAAAATGATACAATTTAGTAGTAAATCACATTTTTAGACTTACTGTGGATTTGGTTTCATTATAAAAAATATATTTTACGAGAAAATTGAGTTTTTGTAAAGTGCGCCCATGTAACACATATACGCTAATTTCAAAATTTACTCAAAATCTGAATAAATTTCCCGTATATACACAAACAAAAGGTTTCATTTAGTAGTAAATCACATTCTAAGACTAACTGTGGTATTCATTTTATTATAAAAATATATTTTATGAGAAAAAAGGGATATTGTATGGGTCGCCCATATGGTACGTGTGACTACAGATTCCCACCACGATTGACTTCAAAATTTCCTTATATCTTACAAAATACCTAATATGTATACAAAAAAATGATACAATTTAGTAGTAAATCACATTTCTAGACTTACTGTGGATTTGGTTTCTTTATAAAAAATATATTTTACGAGAAAATTGAGTTTTTGTAAAGTGCGCCCATGTAACACATATACGCTAATTTCAAAATTTACTCAAAATCTGAATAAATTTCCAGTATATACACAAACAAAAGGTTTCATTTAGTAGTAAATCACATTCTAAGACTAACTGAAGTATTCATTTTATTATAAAAAATATATTTTATGAGAAAAAAGGGATATTGTATGGGTCGCCCATATGGTACGTGTGACTACAGATTCCCACCACGATTGACTTCAAAATTCCCTTATATCTTACAAAATACCTAATATGTATATAAAAAAATGATACAATTTAGTAGTAAATCACATTTCCGGACTTACTGTGGATTTGGTTTCATTATGAAAAATATATTTTACGAGAAAATTGAGTTTTTGTAAAGTGCGCCCATGTAACACATATACGCTAATTTCAAAATTTACTCAAAATCTGAATAAATTTCCAGTATATACACAAACAAAAGGTTTCATTTAGTAGTAAATCACATTCTAAGACTAACTGTGGTATTCATTTTATTATAAAAAATATATTTTATGAGAAAAAAGGGATATTGTATGGGTCGCCCATATGGTACGTGTGACTACAGATTCCCACCACGATTGACTTCAAAATTCCCTTATATCTTACAAAATACCTAATATGTATACAAAAAAATGATACAATTTAGTAGTAAATCACATTTCTGGACTTACTGTGCATTTGGTTTCATTATAAAAAATATATTTTACGAGAAAAATGAGTTTTTGTAAAGTGCGCCCATGTAACACATAAACGCTAATTTCAAAATTTACTCAAAATCTGAATAAATTTCCAGTATATACACAAACAAAAGGTTTCATTTAGTAGTAAATCACATTCTAAGACTAACTGAAGTATTCATTTTATTATAAAAAATATATTTTATGAGAAAAAAGGGATATTGTATGGGTCGCCCATATGGTACGTGTGACTACAGATTCCCACCACGATTGACTTCAAAATTCCCTTATATCTTACAAAATACCTAATATGTATACAAAAAATGATACAATTTAGTAGTAAATCACATTTCTCGACTTACTGTGGATTTGGTTTCATTATAAAAAATATATTTTACGAGAAAATTGAGTTTTTGTAAAGTGCGCCCATGTAACACATATACGCTAATTTCAAAATTTACTCAAAATCTGAATAAATTTCCCGTATATACACAAACAAAAGGTTTCATTTAGTAGTAAATCACATTCTAAGACTAACTGAAGTATTCATTTTATTATAAAAAATATATTTTATGAGAAAAAAGGGATATTGTATGGGTCGCCCATATGGTACGTGTGACTACAGATTCCCACCACGATTGACTTCAAAATTCCCTTATATCTTACAAAATACCTAATATGTATATAAAAAAATGATACAATTTAGTAGTAAATCACATTTCCGGACTTACTGTGGATTTGGTTTCCTTATAAAAAATATATTTTACGAGAAAATTGAGTTTTTGTAAAGTGAGCCCATGTAACACATATACGCTAATTTCAAAATTTACTCAAAATCTGAATAAATTTCCCGTATATACACAAACAAAAGGTTTCATTTAGTAGTAAATCACATTCTAAGACTAACTGTGGTATTCATTTTATTATAAAAAATATATTTTATGAGAAAAAAGGGATATCGTATGGTGCGCCCTTGTGGTACGTGTGACTTCAAATTCCCCCCACGATTGACTTCAAAATTCCCTTATATCTTACAAAATACCTAATATGTATCCACAAAAATGATACAATTTAATAGTAAATCACATTTCTAGACTTACTTTGGATTTGGTTTCTTTATAAAAAATATATTTTACGAGAAAATTGAGTTTTTGTAAAGTGCGCCCATGTAACACATATACGCTAATTTCAAAATTTACTCAAAATCTGAATAAATTTCCAGTATATACACAAACAAAAGGTTTCATTTAGTAGTAAATCACATTCTAAGACTAACTGTGGTATTCATTTTATTATCAAAAATATATTTTATGAGAAAAAAGGGATATCGTATGGTGCGCCCTTGTGGTACGTGTGACTTCAAATTCCCCCCACGATTGACTTCAAAATTCCCTTATATCTTACAAAATACCTAATATGTATCCAAAAAAATGATACAATTTAATAGTAAATCACATTTCTAGACTTACTGTGGATTTGGTTTCTTTATCAAAAATATATTTTACGAGAAAATTGAGTTTTTGTAAAGTGCGCCCATGTAACACATATACGCTAATTTCAAAATTTACTCAAAATCTGAATAAATTTCCGGTATATACACAAACAAAAGGTTTCATTTAGTAGTAAATCACATTCTAAGACTAACTGTGGTATTCATTTTATTATAAAAAATATATTTTATGAGAAAAAAGGGATATTTTATGGGTCGCCCATATGGTACGTGTGACTACAGATTCCCACCACGATTGACTTCAAAATTCCCTTATATCTTACAAAATACCTAATATGTATACAAAAAAATGATACAATTTAGTAGTAAATCACATTTCTGGACTTACTGTGCATTTGGTTTCATTATAAAAAATATATTTTACGAGAAAATTGAGTTTTTGTAAAGTGAGCCCATGTAACACATATACGCTAATTTCAAAATTTACTCAAAATCTGAATAAATTTCCAGTATATACACAAACAAAAGGTTTCATTTAGTAGTAAATCACATTCTAAGACTAACTGTGGTATTCATTTTATTATAAAAAATATATTTTATGAGAAAAAAGGGATATTGTATGGGTCGCCCATATGGTACGTGTGACTACAGATTCCCACCACGATTGACTTCAAAATTCCCTTATATCTTACAAAATACCTAATATGTATACAAAAAAATGATACAATGTAGTAGTAAATCACATTTCTGGACTTACTGTGCATTTGGTTTCATTATAAAAAATATATTTTACGAGAAAAATGAGTTTTTGTAAAGTGCGCCCATGTAACACATAAACGCTAATTTCAAAATTTACTCAAAATCTGAATAAATTTCCGGTATATACACAAACAAAAGGTTTCATTTAGTAGTTAATCACATTCTAAGACTAACTGAAGTATTCATTTTATTATAAAAAATATATTTTAAGAGAAAAAAGGGATATTGTATGGGTCGCCCATATGGTACGTGTGACTACAGATTCCCACCACGATTGACATCAAAATTCCCTTTTATCTTACAAAATACCTAATATGTATATAAAAAAATGATACAATTTAGTAGTAAATCACATTTCCGGACTTACTGTGGATTTGGTTTCATTATAAAAAATATATTTTACGAGAAAATTGAGTTTTTGTAAAGTGCGCCCATGTAACACATATACGCTAATTTCAAAATTTACTCAAAATCTGAATAAATTTCCCGTATATACACAAACAAAAGGTTTCATTTAGTAGTAAATCACATTCTAAGACTAACTGTGGTATTCATTTTATTATAAAAAATATATTTTATGAGAAAAAAGGTATATTGTATGGGTCGCCCATATGGTACGTGTGACTACAGATTCCCACCACGATTGACTTCAAAATTCCCTTATATCTTACAAAATACCTAATATGTATATAAAAAATGATACAATTTAGTAGTAAATCACATTTCCGGACTTACTGTGGATTTGGTTTCATTATAAAAAATATATTTTACGAGAAAATTGAGTTTTTGTAAAGTGCGCCCATGTAACACATATACGCTAATTTCAAAATTTACTCAAAATCTGAATAAATTTCCCGTATATACACAAACAAAAGGTTTCATTTAGTAGTAAATCACATTCTAAGACTAACTGTGGTATTCATTTTATTATAAAAAATATATTTTATGAGAAAAAGGGATATTGTATGGGTCGCCCATATGGTACGTGTGACTACAGATTCCCACCACGATTGACTTCAAAATTCCCTTATATCTTACAAAATACCTAATATGTATACAAAAAAATGATACAATTTAGTAGTAAATCACATTTCTAGACTTACTGTGGATTTGGTTTCATTATAAAAATATATTTTACGAGAAAATTGAGTTTTTGTAAAGTGCGCCCATGTAACACATATACGCTAATTTCAAAATTTACTCAAAATCTGAATAAATTTCCAGTATATACACAAACAAAAGGTTTCATTTAGTAGTAAATCACATTCTAAGACTAACTGTGGTATTCATTTTATTATAAAAAATATATTTTATGAGAAAAAAGGGATATTGTATGGGTCGCCCATATGGTACGTGTGACTACAGATTCCCACCACGATTGACTTCAAAATTCCCTTATATCTTACAAAATACCTAATATGTATACAAAAAAATGATACAATTTAGTAGTAAATCACATTTCTGGACTTACTGTGCATTTGGTTTCATTATAAAAAATATATTTTACGAGAAAATTGAGTTTTTGTAAAGTGCGCCCATGTAACACATAAACGCTAATTTCAAAATTTACTCAAAATCTGAATAAATTTCCAGTATATACACAAACAAAAGGTTTCATTTAGTAGTAAATCACATTCTAAGACTAACTGAAGTATTCATTTTATTATAAAAAATATATTTTATGAGAAAAAAGGGATATTGTATGGGTCGCCCATATGGTACGTGTGACTACAGATTCCCACCACGATTGACTTCAAAATTCCCTTATATCTTACAAAATACCTAATATGTATACAAAAAAATGATACAATTTAGTAGTAAATCACATTTCTCGACTTTGTGTGGATTTGGTTTCATTATAAAAATATATTTTACGAGAAAATTGAGTTTTTGTAAAGTGCGCCCATGTAACACATATACGCTAATTTCAAAATTTACTCAAAATCTGAATAAATTTCCCGTATATACACAAACAAAAGGTTTCATTTAGTAGTAAATCACATTCTAAGACTAACTGTGGTATTCATTTTATTATCAAAAATATATTTTATGAGAAAAAAGGGATATTGTATGGGTCGCCCATATGGTACGTGTGACTACAGATTCCCACCACGATTGACTTCAAAATTCCCTTATATCTTACAAAATACCTAATATGTATATAAAAAAATGATACAATTTAGTAGTAAATCACATTTCCGGACTTACTGTGGATTTGGTTTCATTATAAAAAATATATTTTACGAGAAAATTGAGTTTTTGTAAAGTGCGCCCATGTAACACATATACGCTAATTTCAAAATTTACTCAAAATCTGAATAAATTTCCCGTATATACACAAACAAAAGGTTTCATTTAGTAGTAAATCACATTCTAAGACTAACTGTGGTATTCATTTTATTATAAAAAATATATTTTATGAGAAAAAGGGATATCGTATGGTGCGCCCTTATGGTACGTGTGACTACAGATTCCCACCACGATTGACTTCAAAATTCCCTTATATCTTACAAAATACCTAATATGTATATAAAAAAATGATACAATTTAGTAGTAAATCACATTTCTAGACTTACTGTGGATTTGGTTTCTTTATAAAAAATATATTTTACGAGAAAATTGAGTTTTTGTAAAGTGCGCCCATGTAACACATATACGCTAATTTCAAAATTTACTCAAAATCTGAATAAATTTCCCGTATATACACAAACAAAAGGTTTCATTTAGTAGTAAATCACATTCTAAGACTAACTGTGGTATTCATTTTATTATAAAAAATATATTTTATGAGAAAAAAGGGATATTGTATGGGTCGCCCATATGGTACGTGTGACTACAGATTCCCACCACCATTGACTTCAAAATTCCCTTATATCTTACAAAATACCTAATATGTATACAAAAAAATGATACAATTTAGTAGTAAATCACATTTTTAGACTTACTGTGGATTTGGTCTCATTATAAAAAATATATTTTACGAGAAAATTGAGTTTTTGTAAAGTGCGCCCATGTAACACATATACGCTAATTTCAAAATTTACTCAAAATCTGAATAAATGTCCGGTATATACACAAACAAAAGGTTTCATTTAGTAGTAAATCACATTCTAAGACTAACTGTGGTATTCATTTTATTATCAAAAATATATTTTATGAGAAAAAAGGGATATCGTATGGTGCGCCCTTGTGGTACGTGTGACTTCAAATTCCCCCCACGATTGACTTCAAAATTCCCTTATATCTTACAAAATACCTAATATGTATCCAAAAAAATGATACAATTTAATAGTAAATCACATTTCTAGACTTACTGTGGATTTGGTTTCTTTATCAAAAATATATTTTACGAGAAAATTGAGTTTTTGTAAAGTGCGCCCATGTAACACATATACGCTAATTTCAAAATTTACTCAAAATCTGAATAAATTTCCGGTATATACACAAACAAAAGGTTTCATTTAGTAGTAAATCACATTCTAAGACTAACTGTGGTATTCATTTTATTATAAAAAATATATTTTATGAGAAAAAAGGGATATTTTATGGGTCGCCCATATGGTACGTGTGACTACAGATTCCCACCACGATTGACTTCAAAATTCCCTTATATCTTACAAAATACCTAATATGTATACAAAAAAATGATACAATTTAGTAGTAAATCACATTTCTGGACTTACTGTGCATTTGGTTTCATTATAAAAAATATATTTTACGAGAAAAATGTGTTTTTGTAAAGTGCGCCCATGTAACACATAAACGCTAATTTCAAAATTTACTCAAAATCTGAATAAATTTCCCGTATATACACAAACAAAAGGTTTCATTTAGTAGTAAATCACATTCTAAGACTAACTGTGGTATTCATTTTATTATAAAAAATATATTTTATGAGAAAAAGGGATATTGTATGGGTCGCCCATATGGTACGTGTGACTACAGATTCCCACCACGATTGACTTCAAAATTCCCTTATATCTTACAAAATACCTAATATGTATACAAAAAAATGATACAATGTAGTAGTAAATCACATTTCTGGACTTACTGTGCATTTGGTTTCATTATAAAAAATATATTTTACGAGAAAAATGAGTTTTTGTAAAGTGCGCCCATGTAACACATAAACGCTAATTTCAAAATTTACTCAAAATCTGAATAAATTTCACGTATATACACAAACAAAAGGTTTCATTTAGTAGTAAATCACATTCTAAGACTAACTGAAGTATTCATTTTATTATAAAAAATATATTTTAAGAGAAAAAAGGGATATTGTATGGGTCGCCCATATGGTACGTGTGACTACAGATTCCCACCACGATTGACATCAAAATTCCCTTTTATCTTACAAAATACCTAATATGTATATAAAAAAATGATACAATTTAGTAGTAAATCACATTTCCGGACTTACTGTGGATTTGGTTTCATTATAAAAAATATATTTTACGAGAAAATTGAGTTTTTGTAAAGTGCGCCCATGTAACACATATACGCTAATTTCAAAATTTACTCAAAATCTAAATAAATTTCCCGTATATACACAAACAAAAGGTTTCATTTAGTAGTAAATCACATTCTAAGACTAACTGTGGTATTCATTTTATTATAAAAAATATATTTTATGAGAAAAAAGGTATATTGTATGGGTCGCCCATATGGTACGTGTGACTACAGATTCCCACCACGATTGACTTCAAAATTCCCTTATATCTTACAAAATACCTAATATGTATACAAAAAAATGATACAATTTAGTAGTAAATCACATTTCTGGACTTACTGTGCATTTGGTTTCATTATAAAAAATATATTTTACGAGAAAAATGAGTTTTTGTAAAGTGCGCCCATATAACACATAAACGCTAATTTCAAAATTTACTCAAAATCTGAATAAATTTCCCGTATATACACAAACAAAAGGTTCCATTTAGTAGTAAATCACATTCTAAAACTAACTGTCGTATTCATTTTATTATAAAAAATATATTTTATGAGAAAAAAGGATATCGTATGGTGCGCCTTTGTGGTACGTGTGACTTCAAATTCCCCCCACGATTGACTTAAATTCCCTTATATCTTACAAAATACCTAATATGTATCCAAAAAAATGATACAATTTAATAGAAAATCACATTTCTAGACTTACTGTGGATTTAGTTTCTTTATAAAAAATATATTTTACGAGAAAATTGAGTTTTTGTAAAGTGCGCCTACGTTACACATATACGCTAATTTCAAAATTTACTCAAAATCTGAATAAATTTCCGGTATATACACAAACAAAAGGTTTCATTTAGTAGTAAATCACATTCTAAGACTAACTGTGGTATTCATTTTATTATCAAAAATATATTTTATGAGAAAAAAGGGATATTGTATGGGTCGCCCATATGGTACGTGTGACTACAGATTCCCACCACGATTGACTTCAAATTCCCTTATATCTTACAAAATACCTAATATGTATACAAAAAAATGATACAATTTAGTAGTAAATCACATTTCTGGACTTACTGTGCATTTGGTTTCATTATAAAAAATATATTTTACGAGAAAATTGAGTTTTTGTAAAGTGAGCCCATGTAACACATATACGCTAATTTCAAAATTTACTCAAAATCTGAATAAATTTCCCGTATATACACAAACAATTTTAGGAGACTAGAGATGTCTCTGACCAAAATATTTCTGGTAGAGGATGCATTTGCGAACATATTGATATATTAGTACTTAAGACCCCATGGTTGAAATGTTAACACTCCTCAATTTTTTCAAATACAATCAAAATTACACAAAATTTATTTTTATAAGGGGGAGATCAGGACATTTTAGGTGTCCAGAAATGTTAAGCACGAAGCCGAATCTTGTTTTGCAGACTGTTGCACACATTTTGACGTATTAATATTTAAGATAAAATGGTTAGAGTCGCAACACTCCTCATTTATCTTAAATTTGACCGAAATGATTTAAAAATTTGACTTTTTAAAGGGTTGGGGTTGATTATGAGACTTAAGTTACTAGAAATGTGTGGTACCAACCTGAATCTTTTAGAGGAGACATTTGTGAACATTTTGATTTACTAATATTTAAGATCCCATGGTTGGAGTCATAACACTCCTCAATTTCCTATAAAAACAATCAAAAAGACACAAAATTCTCTTTAAGAGTGGGGGGTGATTAGGAAATTTTAGGTGTAAAGAAATATCTGGAACCAAACTGAATTCTGAAGAAGAGACTATTGCAAACATTTTGATGTAATAATATTTATGATCCCATGGTTGAAATCTCATAATACTCTTCAATTTCCTAAAATAGGATTAAAAAACAAAAGTTTAATACTTTATAAAGGGGGGGTATTAGGACATTTTAGAGGACTAGAAATGTCTTGAATAAACTGAATCTTATAGACACGACTTTATCGAACATTTTCATGTATTAATATTTAAGATCCTATGGTTGGAGTTGGAATTCTTCTCAATTTTTTAAAATCCGACCGAAAAGACAAAAAATTTGAATTTTTAAAAAAGGAAAGGAAGCTCATTAGGACATTTTAAAACACAATAGATGTCTGGAACCAAATTGAATCTTGTAGAGGATACTGATGCGAACACTTTGATGTATTAAAATTACAGATCGCATGGTTGGGATCGTAATACTCCTCAAATATCTAAAATCCAACCAAAACGACCGAAAAATTTGAATTCTTAAAAAATGGGGGGACGTGACTGGGTCATTTTAGGTAACTAGAAATGTCTGGAGCCAATATAAATCTTGTATAGGACACTGTTGCGAACAATTTTATGTATTAATATTAAAGATCCCATGGTTGGGGTCAAAACTGTCCTCAATTTTTTGAAATACAATCAAAAAGACACAAAATTGATTTTTAAGAGGGGTTGATTAGGACATTTTAGGTGAGAAAAAAAATCTGGCACCAAACTGAATCTTTCAGAGGAGACTGTTGCGCACATTTTGACGTATTAAAATTTAAGATACCATGGTTGGAGTCGCAACACTCTTCATTTTATTAAAATTTGACCGAAGAGATTTAAAAATTTGACTTTTTAAAGGAGGGGGGTTTATTATGAGACTTTAGTTACTAGTAATGTGTGGAACCAAACTGAATCTTTTAGAGGAGACTTTTATGAACATTTTGATATAGTAATATTTAAGATCCCATGGTTGGAGTCATAACATTCCTCAATTTTCTAAAATACAAACAAAAACACACAAAATTCACTTTTATAGTGGGGGGTGATTAGGATATTTTAGGTGTCAAGAAATGTCTAGAAGCCAACTGTGTTCTGAAGAGGAGAATATTGCAAACATTTTAATATATTAATATTTAAGATCCCATGAAAGAAATCATAACACTCCAAAATTTCCTAAAATACGATAAAAAAAACATATGTTTAATACTTTATTGAGGGGGGGGGTTATGAGGACATTTTAAAGGGTTAGAAATGTCAAATCAAACTGAATCTTGTAGAGGCGACTTTTTCGAACATTTTCATGCATTAATATTTAAGATCCTTTGGTTGGAGTAGAATCTCTTCTGAATTTTCTAAAACCCGTCCAAAAAGACACAAAAATTTGAATTCTTAAAAAAGAAAGGGTGCTGATTAGGACATTTTAGAACACTAGAGATGACAGGAACCAAATTGAATCTCTTAGAGGACATTGATGCGAACATTTTGATGTATTAATTTTAAAGAACCCATGGTTAAATTTGTAACACTCCTCAAATATCAAAATTCCAAACAAAAAGAACGAAAAATTTGAATTATTAAAAAAGGGGGCACGTGATTAGGTAATTTTAGGTGACTAGAAATGTCAGGCACCAAATTGAAACTTGTAGAGGAGACTGTTGCGCACATTTTGACGTATTAATATTTAAGTTCCCATGGTTGGAGTCGCAACTCTCCTAATTTTTCTAAAATTTGACCGAAAAGATTTAAAAATTTGTCTTTTGAAAGTTGGGGGGGGGTGATTATGAGACTTTTTGTACTAGAAATGCGTGGAGTGAAATTGAATCTTTTAGAGAAGACTTTTATGAACATTTTGATATAATAATATTTAAGATCATATGGTTGGAGTTATAACACTCCTCACAATTTTCTAAAATACAATCAAAAAGACACAAAATTCACTTTTATAGAGGGGGATGAAAAGGGCATTTTAGGGGTCAAGAAATGTCTGGAACAAAACTGAATTCTTAAGAAGAGACTATTGCAAACATATTTATGTATTAATATATATTTAAGATTCCATGATTGAAATCATAATACTCCTCAATTCCCTAAAATACTATAAAAAAACAAAAGTTTAATACTTTATAGAGGGGGGAGGTTATTAGGACATTTTAGATGCCTAGAAATGTCTTGAATAAAATTAAATCTTACAGCGGCGATTTTTTCGATCATTTTCATGTATTAATATTTAAGATACTATGGTTGGAGTTGTATTTCTTCTCACTTTTCTAAAATCCGAACAAATAGACGAAAAATTTGTATTCTTAAAAAAGGAAATGGGGCTGATTAGGTCATTTTAAAACACTATAGATGTCTGAAACCAAATTGAATCTTGTAGAGGATACTGATGCGAACAATTTGATGTATTAAAATTTAAGTTCGCATGAATTGGGTCGTAACACTCCTCAAATATCTAAAATCCATCCAAAACGACAGAAAAATTTGAATTCTTAAAAAAGGGGGGGGCATGACTAGGTCATTTTAGGTGACTAGAAATGTCTGGAGCCAAATTAAATCTTGTGCAGGACACTGTTGCGAACACTTTTATGTATTAATATTAAAGATCCCATGGTTGGGGTCAAAACTGTCCTCAATTTTTTAAAATACAATCAAAAGGGCACAAAATTGATTTTTAAGGGGGGTTTATTAGGAAATTTTAGGTGAGAAGAAATGTCTGGCATCAAACTGAATCTTGCTGCGGAGACTGTTGCGCACATTTTGACTTATTAATATATAAGATCCCATGGTTGGAGTCATAACACTACTCAATTTTCTAAAATAGAAACAAAAACACACCAAATTCACTTTTATATTGGGGGGTGATTAGGACATTTTAGGTGTCAAGAAATGTCTGGATCCAAACTGAATTCTGAAGAAGAGACTATTGCAAACATTTTGATGTATTAATATTTAAGATCCCTTGGTTGAAATCATAACACTCCTCAATTTATTAAAATACGATAAAATACATACGTTTAATACTTTATCGAGGAGGGGATTATTAGGACATTTTAGAGTTCTAGAAATGTCTTGAATAAAACTGAATTTTGTATAGGCGAGTTTTTCGAACATTTTCATGCATTAATATTTAAGATCCTATGGTTGGAGTTGTAGTTCTTCTCAATTTTTTAAATCCAACAAATAGACAAAAAATTTGAATTCTTTAAAAAAGAAAGTGGGCTGATTAGGACATTTTAGAACACTACAGATGTCTGGAACCAAATTGAACTTTGTAGAGGATACTAATGCGAAACTTTTTTATGTATTAAAATTAAAGATCGCATGGTTGGGGTCGTAACACTCCTCAATATTTTAAAATACAATCAAAAAGACACAAAATTGATTTTTAAGGGGGGTTGATTAAGAAATTTTAGGTGAGAAGAAATATGTGGCACCAAACTGAATATTGCAGAGGAGACTGTTGCGCAACTTTTGACGTATTAATATTTAAGATAGTTGGTTTGATTCGCAAAACTACTCATTTTTATAATATTTGACCAAAAAGATTTATAAAATTTTACATTTTAAAGGGTGGTTGATTATGAGACTTTAGTTACTAGAAATCTGTGGAACCAAACTGAATCTTTAAGAGGAGACGGTTATGAACATTTTGATATAGTGTTATTTAAGATCCCATGGTTGGAGTAATAACACTCCTCAATTTTCTAAAATACAAACAAAAACACACAAAATTCACTTTCATAGCTGGGGGTGAATAGGACAGTTTAGGTGTAAAGAAATGTCTGGAAACCAACTGATTTCTGAAGAGGAGACTATTGCAAACATTTTGATGTATTAATATTTAAGATCCCATGGTTGAAATCATAACACTCCTCAATTTCCTAAAATACGATAAAAAAACATAATAATTTATAGAGGAGGGGGGTTATTAGTACAATTTAGATGCCTAGAAATGTCTTGAATCAAATTGAATCTTATAGCGGCGAATTTTTCGATCATTTTCATGTATTAATATTTAAGATCCTATGGTTGGTGTGTTAGCTCTTCTCAATTTTTTAAGATTTGAACAAAAACAACAAAAATTTGAAATCTTAAAAAAGAAGGGGCTGATTATTACATTGTAGACGACAAGTGATGTCTGGAACCAAATTGAATGTGGAAGAGGACACTGATGCGAACATTTTCTTGTATTAATATTAACGATTGCATTGTTGGTGTCGTAACACTCCTCAAATATCTAAAATCCAAACAAAAAGACCGAAAAATTTGAATTCTTAAAAAAGGGGGGGAGGTGATTAGGTCATTTTAGGTGACTAGAAATGTCTGGAGCCAAACTAAATCTTGCAGAGGAGACTGTTGCGAACACATTGATGTATTAATATTTAAGATCCTATGGTTGAAGTCGGTGCACTTCCGATTTTTTAAAATCAAACCGGAAAGATATAATAATTTGAATATTTAAAAAATGTTTGGGGCTGATTAGTACATTTTAGAACACTTGAGATGTCTGGAATCGAATTGAATCTCATAGAGGACATTGTTGAAAAATTAATTATGTATTATTATTTAAGATCCCATGGTTAGAGCCGTATCACTTTTCAAATATTTAAAATCCAACCAAAAACTCCGAAATTTTAATATCTTTAAAGGGGGGTGATTAGGACATTTCAGGAGACTAGAGATGTCTGGGGCAAAACTGATTCTTGTATAGGACACTGTTGCAAATATTTTCATTTATTAATATTTAACATCCCATGGTTTAAGTTGTAGCATTCCTCAATTTTCAAAAATCTAACCAAAAAGACACAAAAATGCTTAAAAAATGGGAGGGAGCGTGATTAGGCCATTTTAGGTACCTAGAAATGTCTGGAGCCAAACTGAATCTTGTAGTGGAAACTGTTGCGAACATTTTCATGTATTAATATTTAACATTCTATGGTTGGAGTCGGTGCACTCAACAAATTTCTAAAATCCGACCAAAAAGACACAAAAATTAGAATTCTTAAAAAAGGTGTGTAGGGGTTGATTAGGACATTTTAGAACACTAGATACGTCTAGAACCAAAGTGGGTCTTATATAAGACACTGTTGCGAATATTTTGATGTATTAATAATTAAGATCCCATGGTTAGAGGTGTGTACCTTATCAATTATCTAAAATCCAACCAAAAAGACCGAAGAATTTGGATTTTTTAAAAGGGGGGGTTGTATAGGAAATTTTAGGACTCTAGAGATGTCTGTGACCAAAATATTTCTCGTAGAGGATACATTTGCGAACATATTGATGTATTAGTATTTAAGACCCCATGGTTGAAATGTTAACACTCCTCAATTTTTTCAAATACAATCAAAATTACACAAAATTTATTTTTATAAGGGGGAGATCAGGACATTTTAGGTGTCCAGAAATGTCAAGCACCAAGCCGAATCTTGTTTTGGAGACTGATGCTGACATTTTGACGTATTAATATTTAAGATACCATGGTTGGAGTCGCAAAACTCCTCATTTTTCTAAAATTTGACCGTAAAGATTTAAAAATTTGACTTTTTAAAGGGAGGGGGTTTATTAAGAGACTTTTGTTACTAGAAATTTGTGGAGCCAAACTGAATATTTTAGAGGACACTTTTATGAACATTTTGATATACTAATATTTAAGATCCCATGGTTAGTGCCATAAAACTCCTCATTTTTCTAAAATACAATCAAAAAGACACAAAATTCACTTTTATAATGGGAGTTGATTAGGACATTATAGGTGTCAAGAAATGTCTGGAACAAAACTGAGTTCTGAAGAAGAGACTATTCCAAACATTTTGATGTGTTAATATTTAAGATCCTATGGTTGGAGTCGATAAAATCTTCAATTTTCTAAAATCGCATCAAAAAGACACAAAAATTTAATTTCTTAAAAAAGTGGGGGGAGTATTAGGACATTTTACAACACTAGAGATGTCTAGAACCAAATGCAATCTCATAGCAGAAATTGTTGCGAACATTTTGATGTATTAATATTTTAGATCCCATGGTTGGAGTCGCAACACTCCACATTTTTCCAAAATTTAACCGAAAAAATTAAAATATTTGATTTTTTTAAAAAGAAAGTGGGCTGAATAGTACATTTTAGAACACTACAGATGTCTGGAACCAAATTCACTCTTGTAGAGGATACTGTTGCGAAATATTTTATGTATTAAAATTAAAGATCCCATGGTTGGAGTCATAACACTGCTCAATTTTCTAAAATACAATCCAAAACACACACAATTTACTTTTATTTAGGAGGTTGATTAGGACATTTTAGGTGTCAAGAAATGTCTGGAACCAATGTGAATTCTGAAGAAGAGACTATTGCAAACCTTTTGATGTATTAATATTTAAGATCCTATGGTTGGGGTCGGTGCCCTCCTCAATTTTCTAAAATCCGATCAAAAAGACACAAAAATTTGAATTCTTAAAAAAGGTTTGGGGGTATAATTAGGATATTTTATAACCCCAGAAATGTCTAGAACCAAATTTATTCTCATAGAAGACACTGTTGCGAACATTTTGATGTATTAATATTTTAGATCCCATGGTTGGAGTCGCAACACTCCTCACTTTTCTAAAATTTAACTGAAAAAATTTAAAAATTTGATTTATTTAAAGGGGGATGTTGACTGGGAGACTTTAGGTACTAGAAATAAGTGGAGCAAAATTGAATCTTTTAGAGGAGACATTTATGAACATCTTGATATACCAATATTTAAGATCCCATGGTTGGAGTCATAACACTCCTCAATTTTCTAAAATACAATAAAAAACACACAAAATTCACTTTTATAGCTGGAATTGATTAGGACATTTTAGGTGTCAAGATATGTCTTGCATCCAACTAAATTCTGAAAAGGAGACAATTGCAAAAATTTTGATGTATTAATATATTTAAAATCGCATGGTTTAAATCATAATATTCCTCAATTTCCTAAAATACGATAAAAACAACAAAAGTTTAATACTTTATAGAAGGGGGGGGTTGTTTTTAGCCCATTTTACGGGGCTAGAAATGTCTTGATTCAAACTGAATCTTTTAGATGCGACTTTTTCTGTACATTCTCATGTATTAATTTTTAAGATCCTATGGTTGGAGTTTTAATTTTTCTCAATTTTCTAAGATCTGACCAAAAAGACAAAAATTGAAATCTTGATAAAGGAAAGGGGATGATTAGGACATTTTATAACACTATAGAGGTCTGGAACAAAATAGAATCTTGTAGAGGATACTGATGCGAGCATTTTGATGTATTAAAATTAAAGATCGCATGGTTGGGGTCGTAACACTCCTCAATTATCTAAAATCCAAACAAAAAGACCGAAAATTTGAATTCTTAAAAAAGGGGGGGAAGGTGATTAGGTAATTTTAGGTGACTAGAAATGTCTGGAGCCAAACTAAATGTTAGAGCCAAACTAAATGTTGCGAACATTTTTATGTATTAATATTGAAGATACCATGCTTTGAATCATAACTCTCCTCAGTTTTTTAAAATACAATCAAAAAGACTCAAAATTGATTTTTAAGGGGGGTTGATTAGAACATTTTAGGTGAGAAGAAATGTCTGGCACCAAACTAAATCTTGCAGAGGAGACTGTTGCGAACACAATGATGTATTAATATTTAAGATCCTATGGTTGAAGTCGGTGCACTTCCGATTTTTTAAAATCCGACTGAAAAGACATAATAATTTGAATATTTAAAAAGTTTGGGGGCTGATTAGTACATTTTAGAACACTTGAGATGTCTGGAATCGAATTGAATCTCATAGAGGACATTGTTGCAAAATTCATTATGTATTATTATTTAAGATACCATGGTTAGAGCCGTATCACTCTTCAAATATTTAAAATCAAACCAAAAACACCGAAATTTTAATATCTTTAAAGGGGGGGGGTGATTAGGACATTTCAGGAGACTAGAGATGTCTGGGGCAAAACTGATTCTTGTATAGGACACTGTTGCAAATATTTTGATTTATTAATATTTAACATCCCATGGTTTAAGTTGTAGCATTCCTCAATTTTCAAAAATCTAACCAAAAACACACAAAAATGCTTAAAAATGGGAGGGGCGTGTTTAGGCCATTTTAGGTACCTAGAAATGTCTGGAGCCAAACTGAATCTTGTAGTGGAAACTGTTGCGAACATTTTCATGTATTAATATTTAACATCCTATGGTTGGAGTCGGTGCACTCAACAAATTTCTAAAATCCGATCAAAAGCACACAAAAATTAGAATTCTTAAAAAAGGTGTGTAGGGGCTGATTAGGACATTTTAGAACACTAGATACGTCTAGAACCAAAGTGTGTCTTATAGAAGACACTGTTGCGAATATTTTGATGTATTAATAATTAAGATCCCATGGTTAGAGGTGTGTACCTTATCAATTATCTAAAATCCAACCAAAAACACCGAAGAATTTGGATTCTTTAAAAGGGGGGGGGGTTGTATAGGAAATTTTAGGAGACTAGAGATGTCTGTGACCAAAATATTTCTGGTAGAGGATGCATTTGCGAACATATTGATGTATTAGTATTTAAGACCCCATGGTTGAAATGTTAACACTCCTCAATTTTTTCAAATACAATCAAAATTACACAAAATTTATTTTTATAAGGGGGAGATCAGGACATTTTAGGTGTCCAGAAATGTTAAGCACCAAGCCGAATCTTGTTTTGGAGACTGATGCACACATTATGACGTAGTAGTATATAAGATAAAATGGATGGAGTCGCAAAACTCCTCATTTTTCTTAAATTTGACCAAAGATTTAAAAATTTGACTTTTTAAAGGGTGGGGGTTGATTATGAGACTTAAGTTACAAGAAATGTGTGGAACCAAACTGAATCTTTTAGAGGAGGCACTTGTGAACATTTTGATATACTAATATTTAAGATCCCATGGTTGAGTGCCATAACACTCCTCAATTTTCTAAAATACCAACAAAAACACACATAATTCAGTTTTATATCTCATGTTGATTAGGACATTTTAGGTGTCAAGAAATATCTGGAAAAAAACTGAATTTTGAAGAAGATACTATTGCAAACATTTTGATGTATTAATATTTAAGATCCCATGGTTGAAATCGATAAAACTCTTCAATTTCCTAAAATACGATCAAAAAGACACAAAAGTTTAATTTCTTAAAAAGTGGGGAGTATTAGGACATTTTACAACACTAGAAATGTCTAGAACCAAACTGAATCTCATAGCAGAAATTGTTCGAACATTTTGATGTATTAATATTTAAGATCCTATGGTTGGAGTCGCAACACTTCACATTTTTCCAAAATTTAACCGAAAAAATTAAAAATTTGATTTTTTAAAGGAAAGGGGGCTGATTAGTACATTTTAGAACACTTGAGATGTCTGGAATCAAATTGAATCTTGTAGAGGATACTGATGCGAAATATTTTATGTATTAAAATTAAAGATCGCATGGTTGAGTCATAACACTGCCTCAATTTTCTAAAATTCAATCATATACACACTAAATTTACTTTTATTTTGGAGGTTGATTAGGACATTTTAGGTGTCAAGAAATGTCTGGAACCAAACTGAAATCTGAAAAAGAGACAATTTAAAACATTTTGATTTATAAATATTTAAGATCCTATGTTTGGGGTCGGTGCCTCCTCAATTTTCTAAAATCCGATCAAAAAGACACAAAAATTTGAATTCTTAAAAAAGGTTTGGGGGTATAATTAGGATATTTTATAACCCCAGAAATGTCTAGAACCAAATTTATTCTCATAGAAGACACTGTTGCGAACATTTTGATGTATTAATATTTAAGATCCGATGGTTGGAGTCGCAACACTCCTCATTTTTCTAAAATTTAACTGAAAAGATTTAAAAATTTGATTTATTTAAAGGGGATGTTGATTATGAGACTTTAGTTACTAGAAATGTGTGGAACCAAACTGAATCTTTTAGAGGAGACATTTATGAACATTTTGATATAGTAATATTTAAGATCCCATGGTTGGAGTCATAACACTCCTCAATTTTCTAAAATACAATAAAAACACACAAAATTCACTTTTATAGCTGGGAGTGATTAGGACATTTTAGGTGTAAAGAAATGTCTGGAAACCAACTGAATTCTGAAGAGGAGACTATTGCAAACATTTTGATGTATTAATATTTAAGATCCCATGGTTGAAATCATAACACTCCTCAAATTCCAAAAAAACGATAAAAACAACAAAAGTTTAATACTTTATAGAAGGGGGTTGTTATTAGGACATTTTAGATGCCTAGAAATGTCTTGAATCAAATTGAATCTTATAGATTCGACTTTTTCGTACATTTTCATGTATTAATATTTAAGATCCTATGGTTGGAGTGTTAATTCTTCTCAATTTTCTAAGATCTGAACAAAAAGACAAAAATTTGAAATCTTAAAAAGGAAAGCGGGCTGATTAGGACATTTTATAACACTATAGATGTCTGGAACCAAATTGAATGTGGAAGAGGACACTGATGCGAACATTTTGATGTATTAATATTAAAGATCGCATTGTTGGTGTCGTAACACTCCTCAAATATCTAAAATCCAAACAAAAAGACCGAAAAATTTGAATTCTTAAAAAAGGGGGGGAGGTGATTAGGTCATTTTAGGTGACTAGAAATGTCTGGAGCCAAATTAAATTTTAGACGAGACTGTTGCAAACACTTTTATGTAATAATATTGAAGATACCATGCTTTGAATCATAACACTCCTCAGTTTTTTAAAATACAATCAAAAAGACACAAAATTGATTTTTAAGGGGGGTTGATTAGAACATTTTAGGTGAGAAGAAATGTCTGGCACCAAACTAAATCTTGCAGAGGAGACTGTTGCGAACACAATGATGTATTAATATTTAAGATCCTATGGTTGAAGTCGGTGCACTTCCGATTTTTTAAAATCCGACCGAAAAGACATAATAATTTGAATATTTAAAAAGTTTGGTGGCTGATTAGTACATTTTAGAACACTTGTGATGACTGGAATCGAATTGAATCTCATAGAGGACATTGTTGCAAAATTCCTTATGTATTATTATTTAAGATACCATGGTTAGAGCCGTATCACTCTTCAAATATTTAAAATCAAACCAAAAACACCGAAATTTTAATATCTTTAAAGGGGGGGGGGTGATTAGGACATTTCAGGAGACTAGAGATGTCTGGGGCAAAACTGATTCTTGTATAGGACACTGTTGCAAATATTTTAATTTATTAATATTTAACATCCCATGGTTTAAGTTGTAGCATTCCTCAATTTTCAAAAATCTAACCAAAAACACACAAAAATGCTTAAAAAATGGGAGGGGCGTGTTTAGGCCATTTTAGGTACCTAGAAATGTCTGGAGCCAAACTGAATCTTGTAGTGGAAACTGTTGCGAACATTTTCATGTATTAATATTTAACATCCTATGGTTGGAGTCGGTGCACTCAACAAATTTCTAAAATCCGATCAAAAAGACACAAAAATTAGAATTCTTAAAAAAGGTGTGTAGGGGCTGATTAGGACATTTTAGAACACTAGATACGTCTAGAACCAAAGTGGGTCTTATATAAGACACTGTTGCGAATATTTTGATGTATTAATAATTAAGATCCCATGGATAGAGGTGCCTATACCTTATCAATTACCTAAAATCCAACCAAAAAGACCGAAGAATTTGGATTTTTAAAAGGGGGTTGTATAGGAAATTTTAGGACTCTAGAGATGTCTGTGACCAAAATATTTCTGGTAGAGGATACATTTATGAACATATTGATGTATTAGTATTTAAGACCCCATGGTTGAAATGTTAACACTCCTCAATTTTTTCAAATACAATCAAAATTACACAAAATTTATTTTTATAAGGGGGAGATCAGGACATTTTAGGTGTCCAGAAATGTTAAGCACCAAGCCGAATCTTGTTTTGGAGACTGATGCACTCATTTGACGTATTAATATTTAAGATACCATGGTTGGAGTCGCAAAATTCCTCATTTTTCTCAATTCTAACCGAAAAGATTTAAAAATTTGACTTTTTAAAGGGAGGGGGGTTTGATGATGTGACTTTAGTTGTTAGAAATGTGTGGAACCAAACTGAATCTTTTAGAGGAGACTTTTATGAACATTTTGATATACTAATATTTAAGATCCCATGGTTAGTGTCATAAAACTCCTCATTTTTCTAAAATACAATCAAAAAGACACAAAATTCACTTTTATATTGGGAGTTGATTAGGACATTTTAGGTGTCAAGAAATGTCTGGAACCAATGTGAATTCTGAAGAAGAGACTATTCCAAACATTTTGATGTATTAATATTTAAGATCCTATGGTTGAGTCGATAAAATCTTCAATTTTCTAAAATACGATCAAAAAGACACAAAAATTTAATTTCTTAAAAAGTGGGGAGTATTAGGACATTTTACAACACTAGAGATGTCTAGAACCAAACTGAATCTTGTATAGCAGAAATTGTTGCGAACATTTTGATGTATTAATATTTAAGATCCTATGGTTGGAGTCGCAACACTCCACATTTTTCCAAAATTTAACCGAAAAAATTAAAATATTTGAATTCTTTAAAAAGAAAGTGGGCTGATTAGTACATTTTAGAACACTACAGATGTCTGGAACCAAATTGAATCTTGTAGAGGATACTGATGCGAAATATTTTATGTATTAAAATTAAAGATCGCATGGATGGGGTCGTAACACTGCTCAATTTTCTAAAATACAATCCAAAACACACACAATTTACTTTTATTTAGGAGGTTGATTAGGACATTTTAGGTGTCAAGAAATGTCTGGAACCAATGTGAATTCTGAAGAAGAGACTATTGCAAACCTTTTGATGTATTAATATTTAAGATCCTATGGTTGGGGTCGGTGCCCTCCTCAATTTTCTAAAATCCGATCAAAAAGACACAAAAATTTGAATTCTTAAAAAAGGTTTGGGGGTATAATTAGGATATTTTATAACCCCAGAAATGTCTAGAACCAAATTTATTCTCATAGAAGACACTGTTGCGAACATTTTGATGTATTAATATTTTAGATCCCATGGTTGGAGTCGCAACACTCCTCACTTTTCTAAAATTTAACTGAAAAAATTTAAAAATTTGATTTATTTAAAGGGGGATGTTGACTGGGAGACTTTAGTTACTAGAAATTAGTGGATCAAAATTGACTCCTGTAGAGGAGACATTTATGAACATTTTGATGTACCAATATTTAAGATCCCATGGTTGGAGTCATAACACTCCTCAATTTACTAAAATACGATAAAAACACACAAAATTCACTTTTATAGCTGGGGGTGATTAAGACATTTTAGGTGTCAAGATATGTCTGGAATCCAACTAAATTCTGAAAAGGAGACTATTGCAAACATTTTGATTTTTTAATATTTAATATCCCATGGTTTAAATCATAATATTCCTCAATTTCCTAAAAAAAAATAAAAACAACAAAAGTTTAATACTTTATAGAAGGGGGTTGTTATTAGCCCATTTTAGATGCCTAGAAATGTCTTGAATCAAACTGAATCTTATAGATGCGACTTTTTCGTACATTTTCATGTATTAATATTTAAGATCCTATGGTTGGAGTTTTAATTTTTCTCAATTTTCTAAAATCCGACCAAAAAGACAAAAAATTTGAATTCTTGAAAAAGGAAAGGGGGCTGATTAGGACATTTTATAACACTATAGATGTCTGGAACCAAATAGAATCTTGTAGAGGATACTGATGCGAACATTTTGATGTATTAATATTAAAGATCGCATTGTTGGTGTCGTAACACTCCTCAAATATCTAAAATCCAAACAAAAACACCGAAAAATTTGAATTCTTAAAAAAGGGGGGGGAGGTGATTAGGTCATTTTAGGTGACTAGAAATGTCTGGAGCCAAACTAAATGTTAGAGCCAAACTAAATGTTGCGAACATTTTTATGTATTAATATTGAAGATACCATGCTTTGAATCATAACACTCCTCAGTTTTTTAAAATACAATCAAAAATACACAAAATTGATTTTTAAGGGGGGTTGATTAGAACATTTTAGGTGAGAAGAAATGTCTGGCACCAAACTAAATTTTGCAGAGGAGACTGTTGCGAACACAATGATGTATTAATATTTAAGATCCTATGGTTGAAGTCGGTGCACTTCCGATATTTTAAAATCCGACCGAAAAGACATAATAATTTGAATATTTTAAAAATGTTGGGGGCTGATTAGTACATTTTAGAACACTTGAGATGTCTGGAATCGAATTGAATCTCATAGAGGACATTGTTGCAAAATTCATTATGTAATATTATTTAAGATACCATGGTTAGAGCCGTATCACTCTTCAAATATTTAAAATCAAACCAAAAACACCGAAATTTTAATATCTTTAAAGGGGGGGGGTGACTAGGACATTTCAGGAGACTAGAGATGTCTGGGGCAAAACTGATTCTTGTATAGGACACTGTTGCAAATATTTTAATTTATTAATATTTAACATCCCATGGTTTAAGTTGTAGCATTCCTCAATTTTCAAAAATCTAACCAAAAACACACAAAAATGCTTAAAAAATGGGAGGGGCGTGATTAGGCCATTTTAGGTACCTAGAAATGTCTGGAGCCAAACTGAATCTTGTAGTGGAAACTGTTGCGAACATTTTCATGTATTAATATTTAAGATCCTATGGTTGGAGTCGGTGCACTCAACAAATTTCTAAAATCCGATCAAAAAACACAAAAATTAGAATTCTTAAAAAAGGTGTGTAGGGGCTGATTAGGACATTTTAGAACACTAGATACGTCTAGAACCAAAGTGGGTCTTATATAAGACACTGTTGCGAATATTTTGATGTATTAATAATTAAGATCCCATGGTTAGAGGTGCCTATACCTTATCAATTATCTAAAATCCAAACAAAAAGACCGAAGAATTTGGATTTTTTAAACGGGGGGGGGTTGTATAGGAAATTTTAGGACTCTAGAGATGTCTGTGACCAAAATAATTCTGGTAGAGGATACATTTGCGAACATATTGATGTATTAGTATTTAAGACCCCATGGTTGAAATGTTAACACTCCTCAATTTTTTCAAATACAATCAAAATTACACAAAATTTATTTTTATAAGGGGGAGATCAGGACATTTTAGGTGTCCAGAAATGTTAAGCACGAAGCCGAATCTTGTTTTGCAGACTGTTGCACACATTTTGACGTATTAATATTTAAGATAAAATGGTTAGAGTCGCAACACTCCTCATTTATCTTAAATTTGACCGAAATGATTTAAAAATTTGACTTTTTAAAGGGTTGGGGGTTGATTATGAGACTTAAGTTACTAGAAATGTGTGGTACCAACCTGAATCTTTTAGAGGAGACATTTGTGAACATTTTGATTTACTAATATTTAAGATCCCATGGTTGGAGTCATAACACTCCTCAATTTCCTATAAAAACAATCAAAAAGACACAAAATTCTCTTTAAGAGTGGGGGGTTAGGAAATTTTAGGTGTAAAGAAATATCTGGAACCAAACTGAATTCTGAAGAAGAGACTATTGCAAACATTTTGATGTAATAATATTTAAGATCCCATGGTTGAAATCTCATAATACTCTTCAATTTCCTAAAATAGGATTAAAAAACAAAAGTTTAATACTTTATAAAGGGGGGGTATTAGGACATTTTAGAGGACTAGAAATGTCTTGAATAAACTGAATCTTATAGAGGCGACTTTATCGAACATTTTCATGTATTAATATTTAAGATCCTATGGTTGGAGTTGGAATTGTTCTCAATTTTAAAATCCGACCGAAAAGACAAAAATTTGAATTCTTAAAAAGGAAAGGAGGCTCATTAGGACATTTTAAAACACAATAGATGTCTGGAACCAAATTGAATCTTGTAGAGGATACTGATGCGAACACTTTGATGTATTAAAATTACAGATCGCATGGTTGGGATCGTAATACTCCTCAAATATCTAAAATCCAACCAAAACGACCGAAAAATTTGAATTCTTAAAAAATGGAGGACGTGACTAGGTCATTTTAGGTAACTAGAAATGTCTGGAGCCAACATAAATCTTGTATAGGACACTGTTGCGAACAATTTTATGTATTAATATCAAAGATCCCATGGTTGGGGTCAAAACTGTCCTCATATGTTTGAAATACAATCAAAAAGACACAAAATTGATTTTTAAGAGGGGTTGATTAGGACATTTTAGGTGAGAAGAAAATCTGGCACCAAACTGAATCTTTCAGAGGAGACTGTTGCGCACATTTTGACGTATTAAAATTTAAGATACCATGGTTGGAGTCGCAACACTCTTCATTTTATTAAAATTTGACCGAAAAGATTTAAAAATTTGAATTTTAAAGGAGGGGGGTTTATTATGAGACTTTAGTTACTAGAAATGTGTGGAACCAAACTGAATCTTTTAGAGGAGACATTTATGAACATTTTGATATAGTAAGATTTAAGATCACATGGTGTGAGTCATAACATTCCTCAATTTTCTAAAATACAAACAAAAACACACAAAATTCACTTTTATAGTGGGGGGTGATTAGGATATTTTAGGTGTCAAGAAATGTCTAGAAGCCAACTGTGTTCTGAAGAGGAGAATATTGCAAACATTTTAATGTATTAATATTTAAGATCCCATGAAAGAAATCATAACACTCCAAAATTTCCTAAAATACGATAAAAAAACATATGTTTAATACTTTATTGAGGGGGGGGGTTATGAGGACATTTTAAAGGGTTAGAAATGTCAAATCAAGCTGAATCTTGTAGAGGCGACTTTTTCGAACATTTTCATGCATTAATATTTAAGATCCTTTGGTTGGAGTAGAATCTCTTCTGAATTTTCTAAAACCCGTCCAAAAAGACACAAAAATTTGAATTCTTAAAAAAGAAAGGGTGCTGATTAGGACATTTTAGAACACTAGAGATGACAGGAACCAAATTGAATCTCTTAGAGGACATTGATGCGAACATTTTGATGTATTAATTTTAAAGAACCCATGGTTAAATTTGTAACACTCCTCAAATATCAAAATTCCAAACAAAAAGAACGAAAAATTTGAATTATTAAAAAAGGGTACGTGATTAGGTAATTTTAGGTGACTAGAAATGTCAGGCACCAAATTGAAACATGTAGAGGAGACTGTTGCGCACATTTTGACGTATTAATATTTAAGTTCCCATGGTTGGAGTCGCAACTCTCCTAATTTTTCTAAAATTTGACCGAAAAGATTTAAAAATTTGTCTTTGAAAGTTGGGGGTTGATTAGGAGACTTTTTTACTAGAAATGCGTGGAGTGAAATTGAATCTTTAGAGAAGACTTTTATGAACATTTTGATATAATAATATTTAAGATCATATGGTTGGAGTTATAACACTCCTCACAATTTTCTAAAATACAATCAAAAAGACACAAAATTCACTTTTATAGAGGGGGATGAAAAGGGCATTTTAGGGGTCAAGAAATGTCTGGAACAAAACTGAATTCTTAAGAAGAGACTATTGCAAACATATTTATGTATTAATATATATTTAAGATTCCATGATTGAAATCATAATACTCCTCAATTCCCTAAAATACTATAAAAAAAACAAAAGTTTAATACTTTATAGAGGGGGGAGGTTATTAGGACATTTTAGATGCCTAGAAATGTCTTGAATAAAATTAAATCTTACAGCGGCGATTTTTTCGATCATTTTCATGTATTAATATTTAAGATACTATGGTTGGAGTTGTATTTCTTCTCACTTTTCTAAAATCCGAACAAATAGACGAAAAATTTGTATTCTTAAAAAAGGAAATGGGGCTGATTAGGTCATTTTAAAACACTATAGATGTCTGAAACCAAATTGAATCTTGTAGAGGATACTGATGCGAACAATTTGATGTATTAAAATTTAAGTTCGCATGAATTGGGTCGTAACACTTCTCAAATATCTAAAATCCATCCAAAACGACAGAAAAATTTGAATTCTTAAAAAAGGGGGGGGGCATGACTAGGTCATTTTAGGTGACTAGAAATGTCTGGAGCCAAATTAAATCTTGTGCAGGACACTGTTGCGAACACCTTTATGTATTAATATTAAAGATCCCATGGTTGGGGTCAAAACTGTCCTCAATTTTTTAAAATACAATCAAAAGGGCACAAAATTGATTTTTAAGGGGGGTTTATTAGGAAATTTTAGGTGAGAAGAAATGTCTGGCATCAAACTGAATCTTGCTGCGGAGACTGTTGCGCACATTTTGACTTATTAATATATAAGATCCCATGGTTGGAGTCATAACACTACTCAATTTTCTAAAATAGAAACAAAAACACACCAAATTCACTTTTATATTGGGGGGTGATTAGGACATTTTAGGTGTCAAGAAATGTCTGGATCCAAACTGAATTCTGAAGAAGAGACTATTGCAAACATTTTGATGTATTAATATTTAAGATCCCTTGGTTGAAATCATAACACTCCTCAATTTATTAAAATACGATAAAATACATACGTTTAATACTTTATCGAGGAGGGGGTTTATTAGGACATTTTAGAGTTCTAGAAATGTCTTGAATAAAACTGAATTTTGTATAGGCGAGTTTTTCGAACATTTTCATGCATTAATATTTAAGATCCTATGGTTGGAGTTGTAGTTCTTCTCAATTTTTTAAAAACCAACAAATAGACAAAAAATTTGAATTCTTTAAAAAAGAAAGTGGGCTGATTAGGACATTTTAGAACACTACAGATGTCTGGAACCAAATTGAACTTTGTAGAGGATACTAATGCGAAACTTTTTTATGTATTAAAATTAAAGATCGCATGGTTGGGGTCGTAACACTCCTCAATATTTTAAAATACAATCAAAAAGACACAAAATTGATTTTTAAGGGGGGTTGATTAAGAAATTTTAGGTGAGAAGAAATATGTGGCACCAAACTGAATATTGCAGAGGAGACTGTTGCGCAACTTTTGACGTATTAATATTTAAGATAGTTGGTTGGAGTCGCAAAACTCCTCATTTTTCTAATATTTGACCAAAAAGATTTATAAAATTTTACATTTTAAAGGGGGGGTTGATTATGAGACTTTAGTTACTAGAAATCTGTGGAACCAAACTGAATCTTTAAGAGGAGACGGTTATGAACATTTTGATATAGTGTTATTTAAGATCCCATGGTTGGAGTAATAACACTCCTCAATTTTCTAAAATACAAACAAAAACACACAAAATTCACTTTCATAGCTGGGGGTGAATAGGACAGTTTAGGTGTAAAGAAATGTCTGGAAACCAACTGATTTCTGAAGAGGAGACTATTGCAAACATTTTGATGTATTAATATTTAAGATCCCATGGTTGAAATCATAACACTCCTCAATTTCCTAAAATACGATAAAAAACATAATAATTTATAGAGGAGGGGGGTTATTAGTACAATTTAGATGCCTAGAAATGTCTTGAATCAAATTGAATCTTATAGCGGCGAATTTTTCGATCATTTTCATGTATTAATATTTAAGATCCTATGGTTGGTGTGTTAGCTCTTCTCAATTTTTTAAGATTTGAACAAAAACAACAAAAATTTGAAATCTTAAAAAAGAAAGGGGGCTGATTATTACATTGTAGACGACAAGTGATGTCTGGAACCAAATTGAATGTGGAAGAGGACACTGATGCGAACATTTTCTTGTATTAATATTAACGATTGCATTGTTGGTGTCGTAACACTCCTCAAATATCTAAAATCCAAACAAAAAGACTGAAAAATTTGAATTCTTAAAAAAGGGGGGGAGGTGATTAGGTCATTTTAGGTGACTAGAAATGTCTGGAGCCAAACTAAATCTTGCAGAGGAGACTGTTGCGAACACATTGATGTATTAATATTTAAGATCCTATGGTTGAAGTCGGTGCACTTCCGATTTTTTAAAATCAAACCGGAAAGATATAATAATTTGAATATTTAAAAAATGTTTGGGGCTGATTAGTACATTTTAGAACACTTGAGATGTCTGGAATCGAATTGAATCTCATAGAGGACATTGTTGAAAAATTAATTATGTATTATTATTTAAGATCCCATGGTTAGAGCCGTATCACTTTTCAAATATTTAAAATCCAACCAAAAACTCCGAAATTTTAATATCTTTAAAGGGGGGTGATTAGGACATTTCAGGAGACTAGAGATGTCTGGGGCAAAACTGATTCTTGTATAGGACACTGTTGCAAATATTTTCATTTATTAATATTTAACATCCCATGGTTTAAGTTGTAGCATTCCTCAATTTTCAAAAATCTAACCAAAAAGACACAAAAATGCTTAAAAAAGGGAGGGAGCGTGATTAGGCCATTTTAGGTACCTAGAAATGTCTGGAGCCAAACTGAATCTTGTAGTGGAAACTGTTGCGAACATTTTCATGTATTAATATTTAACATCCTATGGTTGGAGTCGGTGCACTCAACAAATTTCTAAAATCCGACCAAAAAGACACAAAAATTGGAATTCTTAAAAAAGGTGTGTAGGGACTGATTAGGACATTTTAGAACACTAGATACGTCTAGAACCAAATTGTGTCTTATAGAAGACACTGTTGCGAATATTTTGAATCATTAATAATTAAGATCCCATGGTTAGAGGTGCCTATACCTTATCAATTACCTAAAATCCAACGAAAAGGACCGAAGAATTTGGATTCTTTAAAAGGGGGGGTTGTATAGGAAATTTTAGGAGTCTAGAGATGTCTGTGACCAAAATATTTCTGGTAGAGGATGCACTTGCGAACATATTGATGTATTAGTACTTAAGACCCCATGGTTGAAATGTTAACACTCCTCAATTTTTTCAAATACAATCAAAATTACACAAAATTTATTTTTATAAGGGGGAGATCAGGACATTTTAGGTGTCCAGAAATGTTAAGCACCAAGCCGAATCTTTTTTTGGAGACTGATGCGCACATTTTGACGTATAATTATTTAAGATACAACAGTTGGAGTCGCAACACTCCTCATTTTTCTTAAATTTGACCGAAATGATTTAAAAATTTGACTTTTTAAAGGGTGGGGGGTTGATTATGAGACTTAAGTTACTAGAGATGTGTGGAACCAAACTGAATCATTTAGAGGAGACATTTGTTAACATTTTGATATACCAATATTTAAGATCCCATGGTTGGAGTCATAACACTCATCAATTTTCTATAAAAACAATAAAAAAGACACAAAATTCACTTTAAGAGTGGGGGGTGATTAGGACATTTTAGGTGTCAAGAAATATCTGGAACCAAAGTGAATTCTGAAGAAGAGACTATTGCAAACATTTTGATGTAATAATATTTAAGATCCCATAGTTGAAATCTTGACACTCCTCAATTTCCTAAAATACGATAAAAAAACATAAGTTTAATACTTTATAAAGGGGGGGGGTATTAGGACATTTTAGAGGACTAGAAATGTCTTGAATCAAACTGAATCTTGTATAGGCGAGTTTTTCGAACATTTTCATGCATTAATATTTAAGATCCTATGGTTGGAGTTGGAGTTCTTCTCAATTTTTTAAAAACAAACCAAAAAGACAAAAAATTTGAATTCTTTAAAAAAGAAAGTGGGCTGATTAGTACATTTTAGAACACTACAGATGTCTGGAACCAAATTGAATCTTGTAGAGGATACTGATGCGAAATATTTTATGTATTAAAATTAAAGATCGCATGGATGGGGTCGTAACACTCCTCAATTTTTTAAAATACAATCAATAAGACACAAAATTGATTTTTAAGAGGGGTTGATTAAGACATTTTAGGTGAGAAGAAATGTCTGGCACCAAACTGAATCTTGCAGAGGAGACTGTTGCGCACATTTGAAGTATTAATATTTAAGATAGTTGGTTGGAGTCATAACACTCCTCATTTTTCTAATATTTGACCGAAAAAATTAAAAAATTTGACTTTTTAAAGGGGGGGTTGATTATGAGACTTTAGTTACTAGAAATGTGTGGAACCAAACTGAATCTTTTAGTGGAGACTTTTATGAACATTTTGATGTAGTAATATTTAAGATCCCATGGTTGGAGTCATAACACTCCTCAATTTTCTAAAATACAAACCAAAACACAGAAAATTCACTTTTATAGCTGGGCGTGAATAGGACAATTTAGGTGTAAAGAAATGTCTGGAAACCAACTGATTTCTGAAGAGGAGACTATTGCAAACATTTTGATGTATTAATATTTAAGATCCCATGGTTGAAATCATAACACTCCTCAATTTCCTAAAAAACATAAGTTTAATAATTTTTAGAGGGGGTGGGGGTTATTAGGACAATTTAGATGCCTAGAAATGTCTTGAATCAAATTGAATCTTATAGCGGCGATTTTTCGATCATTTTCATGTATTAATATTTAAGATCCTATGGATGGAGTGTTCGCTCTTCTCAATTTTCTAAGATCTGAACAAAAAACTCAAAAATGTGAAATCTTAAAAAAGAAAGGGGGCTGATTAGGACATTTTAGACGAAGAGAGATGTCTGCAACCAAATTGAATGTGGAAGAGGACACTGATGCGAACATTTTGATGTATTAATATTAAAGATCGCATTGTTGGTGTCATAACACTCCTCAAATATCTAAAATCCAAACAAAAACACCGAAAAATTTGAATTCTTAAAAAAGGGGGGGGAGGTGATTAGGTCATTTTAGGTGACTAGAAATGTCTGGAGCCAAACTAAATGTAAGAGCCAAACTAAATGTTGCGAACATTTTTATGTATTAATATTGAAGATACCATGCTTTGAATCATAACACTCCTCAGTTTTTTAAAATACAATCAAAAATACACAAAATTGATTTTTAAGGGGGGTTGATTAGAACATTTTAGGTGAGAAGAAATGTCTGGCACCAAACTAAATCTTGCAGAGAAGACTGTTGCGAACACAATAATGTATTAATATTTAAGATCCTATCATTGAAGTCGGTGCAATTCCGATTTTTAAAATCCGACGGAAAAGACGTAATAATTTGAATTTTTAAAAAATGTTGGGGGCTGATTAGTACATTTTAGAACACTTGAGATGTCTGGAATCGAATTGAATCTCATAGAGGACACTGTTGCAAAATTCATTATGTATTATTATTTAAGATACCATGGTTAGAGAAGTATCACTCTTCAAATATTTAAAATCAAACCAAAAACACCGAAATTTTAATATCTTTAAAGGGGGGGGTGATTAGGTCATTTCAGGAGACTAGAGATGTCTGGGGCAAAACTGATTCTTGTATAGGACACTGTTGCAAATATTTTGATTTATTAATATTTAACATCCCATGGTTTAAGTTCTAGCATTCCTCAATTTTCAAAAATCTAACCAAAAAGACACAAAAATGCTTAAAAAATGAAAGGGGGCGTGATTAGGTCATTTTAGGTGCCTAGAAATGTCTGGAGCCAAATTGAATCTTGTAGTGGAAACTGTTGCGAACATTTTCATGTATTAATATTTAAGATCCTATGGTTGGAGTCGGTGCACTCCTCAAATTTCTAAAATCCGATCATAAAGACACAAAAATTGGAATTCTTAAAAAAGGTGTGTAGGGGCTGATTAGGACATTTTAGAACACTAGATACGTCTAGAACCAAATTGTGTCTTATAGAAGACATTGTTCCGAATATTTTGATGTATTAATAATTAAGTTCCCATGGTTAGAGGTGCCTATACCTTATCAATTACCTAAAATCCAACAAAAAAGACCGAAGAATTTCGATTCTTTAAAAGGTGGGTTGTATAGGAAATTTTAGGAGACTAGTGATGTCTGTGACCAAAATATTTCTGGTAGACGTTGCATTTGCGAACATATTGATGTATTAGTACTTAAGACCCCATGGTTGAAATGTTAACACTCCTCAATTTTTTCAAATACAATCAAAATTACACAAAATTTATTTTTATAAGGGGGAGATCAGGACATTTTAGGTGTCCAGAAATGTTAAGCACGAAGCCGAATCTTGTTTTGCAGACTGATGCACACATTTTGACGTATTAATATTTAAGATAAAATGGTTGGAGTCGCAAAACTCCTCATTTTTCTTAAATTTGACCAAAATGATTTAAAAATTTGACTTTTTAAAGGGTGGGGGTTGATTATGAGACTTAAGTTACTAGAAATGTGTGGAACCAAACTGAATCTTTTAGAGGAGACATTTGTGAACATTTTGATATACTAATATTTAAGATCCCATGGTTGGAGTCATAACTCTCCTCAATTTTCTAAAATACAAACAAAAACACACAAAATTCACTTTTATAGCTGGAATTGATTAGGACATTTTAGGTGTCAAGAAATATCTGGAACCAAACTGAATTCTGAAGAAGAGACTATTTTTAACATTTTGATGTATTGGTATTTAAGATCCCATGGTTGAAATCATGACACTCCTCAATTTCCTTAAATACGATAAAAAAACATAAGTTTAATACTTTATAAAGGGGGGGTATTAGGACATTTTAGAAGACTAGAAATGTCTTAAATCGAACTGAATCTTGTATAGGCGAGTTTTTCGAACATTTTCATGCATTAATATTTAAGATCCTATGGTTGGAGTTGGAGTTCTTCTCAATTTTTTAAAAACCAACCAAAAAGACAAAAAATTTGAATTCTTTAAAAAAGAAAGTGGGCTGATTAGTACATTTTAGAACACTACAGATGTCTGGAACCAAATTGAATCTTGTAGAGGATACTGATGCGAAATATTTTATGTATTAAAATTAAAGATCGCATGGATGGGGTCGTAACACTCCTCAATTTTTTGAAATACAATCAAAAAGACACGAAATTGATTTTTAAGAGGGGTTGATTACGACATTTTAGGTGAGAAGAAATGTCTGGCACCAAACTGAATCTCGCAGAGGAGACTGTTGCGCACATTTGAAGTATTAATATTTAAGATAGTTGGTTGAGTCGTAACACTCCTCATTTTTCTAATATTTTACCGAAAAGATTAAAAATTTGACTTTTTAAAGTGGGGTTGATTATGAGACTTTATTTATTAGAAATGTGTGGAACCAAACTGAATCTTTTAGAGGAGACTTTATGAACATTTTGTTGTAGTAATATTTAAGATCCCATGGATTTAGTCATAACACTCCTCAATTTTCTAAAATACAAACCAAAACACAGAAAATTCACTTTTATAGCTGGGCGTGAATAGGACAATTTAGGTGTAAAGAAATGTCTGGAAACCAACTGATTTCTGAAGAGGAGACTATTGCAAACATTTTGATGTATTAATATTTAAGATCCCATGGTTGAAATCATAACACTCCTCAATTTCCTAAAATACGATAAAAAACATAAGTTTAATAATTTTTAGAGGGTGGGGTTATTAGGACAATTTAGATGCCTAGAAATGTCTTGAATCAAATTGAATCTTATAGCGGCGATTTTTCGATCATTTTCATGTATTAATATTTAAGATCCTATGGTTGGAGTGTTCGCTCTTTTCAATTTTCTAAGATCTGAACAAAAAACACAAAAATGTGAAATCCTAAAAAGAAAGGGGCTGATTAGGACATTTTAGACGAAGAGAGATGTCTGCAACCAAATTGAATGTGGAAGAGGACACTGATGCGAACATTTTGATGTATTAATATTAAAGATCGCATTGTTGGTGTCATAACACTCCTCAAATATCTAAAATCCAAACAAAAACACTGAAAAATTTGAATTCTTAAAAAGGGGGAGGTGATTAGGTCATTTTAGGTGACTAGAAATGTCTGGAGCCAAACTAAATGTTAGAGCCAAACTAAATGTTGCGAACATTTTTATGTATTAATATTGAAGATACCATGCTTTGAATCATAACACTCCTCAGTTTTTTAAAATACAATCAAAAATACACAAAATTGATTTTTAAGGGGGGTTGATTAGAACATTTTAGGTGAGAAGAAATGTCTGGCACCAAACTAAATCTTGCAGAGAAGACTGTTGCGAACACAATAATGTATTAATATTTAAGATCCTATCATTGAAGTCGGTGCAATTCCTGATTTTTTAAAATCCGACGGAAAAACATAATAATTTGAATTTTTAAAAAATGTTGGGGGCTGATTAGTACAGTTTAGAACACTTGAGATGTCTGGAATCGAATTGAATCTCATAGAGGACACTGTTGCAAAATTCATTATGTATTATTATAGAAGATCCCATGGTTAGAGCTGTATCACTCTTCAAATATTTAAAATCCAACCAAAAACACTGAAATTTTAATATCTTTAAAGGGGGAGGGGGTGATTAGGTCATTTCAGGAGACTAGAGATGTCTGGGGCAAAACTGATTCTTGTATAGGGCACTGTTGCAAATATTTTGATTTATTAATATTTAACATCCCATGGTTTAAGTTCTAGCATTCCTCAATTTTCAAAAATCTAACCAAAAAGACACATAAATGCTTAAAAATTGAAAGGGGGCGTGATTAGGTCATTTTAGGTGCCTAGAAATGTCTGGAGCCAAATTGAATCTTGTAGTGGAAACTGTTGCGAACATTTTCATGTATTAATATTTAAGATCCTATGGTTGGAGTCGGTGCACTCCTCAAATTTCTAAAATCCGATCATAAAGACACAAAAATTGGAATTCTTAAAAAAGGTGTGTAGGGGCTGATTAGGACATTTTAGAACACTAGATACGTCTAGAACCAAATTGTGTCTTATAGAAGACATTGTTCCGAATATTTTGATGTATTAATAATTAAGTTCCCATGGTTAGAGGTGCCTATACCTTATCAATTACCTAAAATCCAACAAAAAAGACCGAAGAATTTCGATTCTTTAAAAGGTGGGTTGTATAGGAAATTTTAGGAGACTAGTGATGTCTGTGACCAAAATATTTCTGGTAGACGTTGCATTTGCGAACATATTGATGTATTAGTACTTAAGACCCCATGGTTGAAATGTTAACACTCCTCAATTTTTTCAAATACAATCAAAATTACACAAAATTTATTTTTATATCAGGACATTTTAGGTGTCCAGAAATGTTAAGCACGAAGCCGAATCTTGTTTTGCAGACTGATGCACACATTTTGACGTATTAATATTTAAGATAAAATGGTTGGAGTCGCAAAACTCCTCATTTTTCTTAAATTTGACCAAAATGATTTAAAAATTTGACTTTTTAAAGGGTGGGGGGTTGATTATGAGACTTAAGTTACTAGAAATGTGTGGAACCAAACTGAATCTTTTAGAGGAGACATTTGTGAACATTTTGATATACTAATATTTAAGATCCCATGGTTGGAGTCATAACTCTCCTCAATTTTCTAAAATACAAACAAAAACACACAAAATTCACTTTTATAGCTGGAATTGATTAGGACATTTTAGGTGTCAAGAAATATCTGGAACCAAACTGAATTCTGAAGAAGAGACTATTTTTAACATTTTGATGTATTGGTATTTAAGATCCCATGGTTGAAATCATGACACTCCTCAATTTCCTTAAATACGATAAAAAAACATAAGTTTAATACTTTATAAAGGGGGGGGGTATTAGGACATTTTAGAAGACTAGAAATGTCTTAAATCGAACTGAATCTTGTATAGGCGAGTTTTTCGAACATTTTCATGCATTAATATTTAAGATCCTATGGTTGGAGTTGGAGTTCTTCTCAATTTTTTAAAAACCAACCAAAAAGACAAAAAATTTGAATTCTTTAAAAAAGAAAGTGGGCTGATTAGTACATTTTAGAACACTACAGATGTCTGGAACCAAATTGAATCTTGTAGAGGATACTGATGCGAAATATTTTATGTATTAAAATTAAAGATCGCATGGATGGGGTCGTAACACTCCTCAATTTTTTGAAATACAATCAAAAAGACACGAAATTGATTTTTAAGAGGGGTTGATTACGACATTTTAGGTGAGAAGAAATGTCTGGCACCAAACTGAATCTCGCAGAGGAGACTGTTGCGCACATTTGAAGTATTAATATTTAAGATAGTTGGTTGGAGTCGTAACACTCCTCATTTTTCTAATATTTTACCGAAAAGATTAAAAATTTGACTTTTTAAAGTGGGGATTGATTATGAGACTTTATTTATTAGAAATGTGTGGAACCAAACTGAATCTTTTAGAGGAGACTTTTATGAACATTTTGATGTAGTAATATTTAAGATCCCATGGTTGAGTCATAACACTCCTCAATTTTCTAAAATACAAACCAAAACACAGAAAATTCACTTTTATAGCTGGGCGTGAATAGGACAATTTAGGTGTAAAGAAATGTCTGGAAACCAACTGATTTCTGAAGAGGAGACTATTGCAAACATTTTGATGTATTAATATTTAAGATCCCATGGTTGAAATCATAACACTCCTCAATTTCCTAAAATACGATAAAAACATAAGTTTAATAATTTTTAGAGGGGGTGGGGGTTATTAGGACAATTTAGATGCCTAGAAATGTCTTGAATCAAATTGAATCTTATAGCGGCGATTTTTCGATCATTTTCATGTATTAATATTTAAGATCCTATGGTTGGAGTGTTCGCTCTTTTCAATTTTCTAAGATCTGAACAAAAAACACAAAAATGTGAAATCCTAAAAAAGAAAGGGGGCTGATTAGGACATTTTAGACGAAGAGAGATGTCTGCAACCAAATTGAATGTGGAAGAGGACACTGATGCGAACATTTTGATGTATTAATATTAAAGATCGCATTGTTGGTGTCATAACACTCCTCAAATATCTAAAATCCAAACAAAAACACTGAAAAATTTGAATTTATAAAAAAGGGGGGGGGAGGTGATTAGGTCATTTTAGGTGACTAGAAATGTCTGGAGCCAAACTAAATGTTAGAGCCAAACTAAATGTTGCGAACATTTTTATGTATTAATATTGAAGATACCATGCTTTGAATCATAACACTCCTCAGTTTTTTAAAATACAATCAAAAATACACAAAATTGATTTTTAAGGGGGGTTGATTAGAACATTTTAGGTGAGAAGAAATGTCTGGCACCAAACTAAATCTTGCAGAGAAGACTGTTGCGAACACAATAATGTATTAATATTTAAGATCCTATCATTGAAGTCGGTGCACTTCCGATTTTTTAAAATCTGACGGAAAAGACATAATAATTTGAATTTTTAAAAAATTTTGGGGGCTGATTAGTACATTTTAGAACACTTGAGATGTCTGGAATCGAATTTAATCTCATAGAGGACACTGTTGCAAAATTCATTATGTATTATTATTTAAGATCCAATGGTTAGAGCTGTATCACTCTTCAAATATTTAAAATCCAACCAAAAACACTGAAATTTTAATATCTTTAAAGGGGGAGGGGGTGATTAGGTCATTTCAGGAGACTAGAGATGTCTGGGGCAAAACTGATTCTTGTATAGGGCACTGTTGCAAATATTTTGATTTATTAATATTTAACATCCCATGGTTTAAGTTCTAGCATTCCTCAATTTTCAAAAATCTAACCAAAAAGACACAAAAATGCTTTAAAATGAAAGGGGCGTGATTAGGTCATTTTAGGTGCCTAGAAATGTCTGGAGCCAAATTGAATCTTGTAGTGGAAACTGTTGCGAACATTTTCATGTATTAATATTTAAGATCCTATGGTTGGAGTCGGTGCACTCCTCAAATTTCTAAAATCCGATCATAAAGACACAAAAATTGGAATTCTTAAAAAAGGTGTGTAGGGGCTGATTAGGACATTTTAGAACACTAGATACGTCTAGAACCAAATTGTGTCTTATAGAAGACATTGTTCCGAATATTTTGATGTATTAATAATTAAGTTCCCATGGTTAGAGGTGCCTATACCTTATCAATTACCTAAAATCCAACAAAAAAGACCGAAGAATTTGGATTCTTTAAAAGGGGGGTTGTATAGGAAATTTTAGGAGACTAGTGATGTCTGTGACCAAAATATTTCTGGTAGACGTTGCATTTACGAACATATTGATGTATTAGTACTTAAGACCCCATGGTTGAAATGTTAACACTCCTCAATTTTTTCAAATACAATCAAAATTACACAAAATTTATTTTTATAAGGGGGAGATCAGGACATTTTAGGTGTCCAGAAATGTTAAGCACGAAGCCGAATCTTGTTTTGCAGACTGATGCACACATTTTGACGTATTAATATTTAAGATAAAATGGTTGGAGTCGCAAAACTCCTCATTTTTCTTAAATTTGACCAAAATGATTTAAAAATTTGACTTTTTAAAGGGTGGGGGGTTGATTATGAGACTTAAGTTACTAGAAATGTGTGGAACCAAACTGAATCTTTTAGAGGAGACATTTGTGAACATTTTGATATACTAATATTTAAGATCCCATGGTTGGAGTCATAACTCTCCTCAATTTTCTAAAATACAAACAAAAACACACAAAATTCACTTTTATAGCTGGAATTGATTAGGACATTTTAGGTGTCAAGAAATATCTGGAACCAAACTGAATTCTGAAGAAGAGACTATTTTTAACATTTTGATGTATTGATATTTAAGATCCCATGGTTGAAATCATGACACTCCTCAATTTCCTAAAATACGATAAAAAACATAAGTTTAATACTTTATAAAGGGGGGGGTATTAGGACATTTTAGAAGACTAGAAATGTCTTAAATCGAACTGAATCTTGTATAGGCGAGTTTTTCGAACATTTTCATGCATTAATATTTAAGATCCTATGGTTGGAGTTGGAGTTCTTCTCAATTTTTTAAAACCAACCAAAAAGACAAAAAATTTGAATTCTTTAAAAAAGAAAGTGGGCTGATTAGTACATTTTAGAACACTACAGATGTCTGGAACCAAATTGAATCTTGTAGAGGATACTGATGCGAAATATTTTATGTATTAAAATTAAAGATCGCATGGATGGGGTCGTAACACTCCTCAATTTTTTTAAAATACAATCAAAAAGACACGAAATTGATTTTTAAGAGGGGTTGATTACGACATTTTAGGTGAGAAGAAATGTCTGGCACCAAACTGAATCTCGCAGAGGAGACTGTTGCGCACATTTGAAGTATTAATATTTAAGATAGTTGGTTGGAGTCGTAACACTCCTCATTTTTCTAATATTTTACCGAAAAGATTAAAAATTTGACTTTTTAAAGTGGGGATTGATTATGAGACTTTATTTATTAGAAATGTGTGGAACCAAACTGAATCTTTTAGAGGAGACTTTTATGAACATTTTGATGTAGTAATATTTAAGATCCCATGGTTGGAGTCATAACACTCCTCAATTTTCTAAAATACAAACAAAAACACAGAAAATTCACTTTTATAGCTGGGCGTGAATAGGACAATTTAGGTGTAAAGAAATGTCTGGAAACCAACTGATTTCTGAAGAGGAGACTATTGCAAACATTTTGATGTATTAATATTTAAGATCCCATGGTTGAAATCATAACACTCCTCAATTTCCTAAAATACGATAAAAACATAAGTTTAATAATTTTTAGAGGTGGGGGTTATTAGGACAATTTAGATGCCTAGAAATGTCTTGAATCAAATTGAATCTTATAGCGGCGATTTTTCGATCATTTTCATGTATTAATATTTAAGATCCTATGGTTGGAGTGTTCGCTCTTTTCAATTTTCTAAGATCTGAACAAAAACACAAAAATGTGAAATCTTAAAAAGAAAGGGGCTGATTAGGACATTTTAGACGAAGAGAGATGTCTGCAACCAAATTGAATGTGGAAGAGGACACTGATGCGAACATTTTGATGTATTAATATTAAAGATCGCATTGTTGGTGTCATAACACTCATCAAATATCTAAAATCCAATAAAAAACACCGAAAAATTTGAATTCTTAAAAAGGGGGGGGGAGGTGATTAGGTCATTTTAGGTGACTAGAAATGTCTGGAGCCAAACTAAATGTTAGAGCTAAACTAAATGTTGCGAACATTTTTATGTATTAATATTGAAGATATCATGCTTTGAATCATAACACTCAGTTTTTTAAAATACAATCAAAAATACACAAAATTGATTTTTAAGGGGGGTTGATTAGAACATTTTAGGTGAGAAGAAATGTCTGGCACCAAACTAAATCTTGCAGAGAAGACTGTTGCGAACACAATAATGTATTAATATTTAAGATCCTATCATTGAAGTCGGTGCAATTCCGATTTTTTAAAATCCGACGGAAAAGACGTAATAATTTGAATTTTTAAAAATGTTTGGGGCTGATTAGTACATTTTAGAACACTTGAGATGTCTGGAATCGAATTGAATCTCATAGAGGACACTGTTGCAAAATTCATTATGTATTATTATTTAAGATACCATGGTTAGAGCTGTATCACTCTTCAAATATTTAAAATCAAACCAAAAACACCGAAATTTTAATATCTTTAAAGGGGGGGTGATTAGGTCATTTCAGGAGACTAGAGATGTCTGGGGCAAAACTGATTCTTGTATAGGACACTGTTGCAAATATTTTGATTTATTAATATTTAACATCCCATGGTTTAAGTTCTAGCATTCCTCAATTTTCAAAAATCTAACCAAAAAGACACAAAAATGCTTAAAAATGAAAGGGGCGTGATTAGGTCATTTTAGGTGCCTAGAAATGTCTGGAGCCAAATTGAATCTTGTAGTGGAAACTGTTGCGAACATTTTCATGTATTAATATTTAAGATCCTATGGTTGGAGTCGGTGCACTCCTCAAATTTCTAAAATCCGATCATAAAGACACAAAAATTGGAATTCTTAAAAAAGGTGTGTAGGGGCTGATTAGGACATTTTAGAACACTAGATACGTCTAGAACCAAATTGTGTCTTATAGAAGACATTGTTCCGAATATTTTGATGTATTAATAATTAAGTTCCCATGGTTAGAGGTGCCTATACCTTATCAATTACCTAAAATCCAACAAAAAAGACCGAAGAATTTCGATTCTTTAAAAGGGGGGTTGTATAGGAAATTTTAGGAGACTAGTGATGTCTGTGACCAAAATATTTCTGGTAGTCGTTGCATTTGCGAACATATTGATGTATTAGTACTTAAGACCCCATGGTTGAAATGTTAACACTCCTCAATTTTTTCAAATACAATCAAAATTACACAAAATTTAATTTTATAAGGGGGAGATCAGGACATTTTAGGTGTCCAGAAATGTTAAGCACCAAGTATCAAAAATATATTTTATGAGAAAAAGGGATATTGTATGGGTCGCCCATATGGTACGTGTGACTACAGATTCTCACCACGATTGACTTCAAATTCCTTATATCTTACAAAATACCTAATAGGTATACAAAAAATGATACAATTTAGTAGTAAATCACATTTCTCGACTTTCTGTGGATTTGGTTTCATTATAAAAATATATTTTACGAGAAAATGAGTTTTTGTAAAGTGTGCCCATGTAACATATATACGCTAATTTCAAAATTTACTGAAAATCTGAATAAATTTCCTGTATATACACAAACAAAAGGTTTCATTTAGTAGTAAATCACATTCTAAGACTAACTGAAGTATTCATTTTATTATAAAAAATATATTTTATGAGAAAAAAGGGATAATGTATGGGTCGCCCATATGGTACGTGTGACTACAGATTCCCACCACGATTGACATCCAAATTCCTTTATATCTTACAAAATACCTAATATGTATATAAAAAAATGATACAATTTAGTAGTAAATCACATTTCCGGACTTACTGTGGATTTGGTATCATTATAAAAAATATATTTTACGAGAAAATTGAGTTTTTGTAAAGTGCGCCCATGTAACACATATACGCTAATTTCAAAATTTACTCAAAATCTGAATAAATTTCCAGTATATACACAAACAAAAGGTTTCATTTAGTAGTAAATCACATTCTAAAACTAACTGTCGTATTCATTTTATTATAAAAAATATATTTTATGAGAAAAAAGGATATTGTATGGGTCGCCCATATGGTACGTGTGACTACAGATTCCCACCACCATTGACTTCAAAATTCCTTATATCTTACAAAATACCTAATATGTATACAAAAATGATACAATTTAGTAGTAAATCACATTTCTAGACTTACTTTGATTTGGTTTCTTTATAAAAATATATTTTACGAGAAAATTGAGTTTTTGTAAAGTGCGCCCATGTAACACATATACGCTAATTCAAAATTTACTCAAAATCTGAATAAATTTCCCGTATATACACAAACAAAAGGTTTCATTTAGTAGTAAATCACATTCTAAGACTAACTGAAGTATTCATTTTATTATAAAAATATATTTTATGAGAAAAAGGTATATTGTATGGGTCGCCCATATGGTACGTGTGACTACAGATTCCCACCACGATTGACTTCAAAATTCCCTTATATCTTACAAAATACCTAATATGTATATAAAAATGATACAATTTAGTAGTAAATCACATTTCTAGACTTACTGTGGATTTGGTTTCATTATAAAAATATATTTTACGAGAAAAATGAGTTTTTGTAAAGTGTGCCCATGTAACACATATACGCTAATTTCAAAATTTACTCAAAATCTGAATAAATTTCCCGTATATACACAAACAAAAGGTTTCATTTAGTAGTAAATCACATTCTAAGACTAACTGTGGTATTCATTTTATAATAAAAATATATTTTATGAGAAAAAAAGGGATATTGTATGGGTCGCCCATATGGTACGTGTGACTACAGATTCCCACCACGATTGACTTCAAAATTCCCTTATATCTTACAAAATACCTAATATGTATACAAAAAAATGATACAATTTAGTAGTAAATCACATTTCCGGACTTACTGTGGATTTGGTTTCATTATAAAAAATATATTTTACGAGAAAATTGAGTTTTTGTAAAGTGCGCCCATGTAACACATATACGCTAATTTCAAAATTTACTCAAAATCTGAATAAATTTCCTGTATATACACAAACAAAAGGTTTCATTTAGTAGTAAATCACATTCTAAGACTAACTGAAGTATTCATTTTATTATAAAAAATATATTTTATGAGAAAAAGGGATATTGTATGGGTCGCCCATATGGTACGTGTGACTACAGATTCCCACCACGATTGACATCAAAATTCCCTTATATCTTACAAAATACCTAATATGTATATAAAAAAATGATACAATTTAGTAGTAAATCACATTTCCGGACTTACTGTGGATTTGGTTTCATTATAAAAAATATATTTTACGAGAAAATTGAGTTTTTGTAAAGTGCGCCCATGTAACACATATACGCTAATTTCAAAATTTACTCAAAATCTGAATAAATTTCCAGTATATACACAAACAAAAGGTTTCATTTAGTAGTAAATCACATTCTAAGACTAACTGAAGTATTCATTTTATTATAAAAAATATATTTTAAGAGAAAAAAGGGATATTGTTTGGGTCGCCCATATGGTACGTGTGTGACTACAGATTCCCACCACGATTGACTTCAAAATTCCTTATATCTTACAAAATACCTAATATGTATACAAAAAATGATACAATTTAGTAGTAAATCACATTTCTTGACTTACTGTGGATTTGGTTTCATTATAATAAATATATTTTACGAGAAAATTGAGTTTTTGTAAAGTGCGCCCATGTAACACATATACGCTAATTTCAAAATTTCCTCAAAATCTGGAATAAATTTCCTGTATATACACAAACAAAAGGTTTCATTTAGTAGTAAATCACATTCTAAGACTAACTGTGGTATTCATTTTATTATAAAAATATATTTTATGAGAAAAAAGGGATATTGTATGGGTCGCCCATATGGTACGTGTGACAACAGATTCTCACCACGATTGACTTCAAAATTTCTTATATCTTACAAAAATACCTAATATGTATCCAAAAAAATGATACAATTTAGTAGTAAATCACATTCTAGACTTACTGTGGATTTGGTTTCATTATAAAAATATATTTTACGAGAAAATTGAGTTTTTGTAAAGTGTGCCCATGTAACACATATACGCTAATTTCAAAATTTACTCAAAATCTGAATAAATTTCCTGTATATACACAAACAAAAGGTTTCTATTTAGTAGTAAATCACATTCTAAGACTAACTGTGGTATTCATTTTATTATAAAAATATATTTTATGAGAAAAAGGGATATTGTATGGGTCGCCCATATGGTACGTGTGACTACAGATTCCCACCACGATTGACTTCAAAATTCCTTATATCTTACAAAATACCTAATAGGTATACAAAAAATGATACAATTTAGTAGTAAATCACATTTCTGGACTTACTGTGGATTTGGTTTCATTATAAAAATATATTTTACGAGAAAATGAGTTTTTGTAAAGTGCGCCCATGTAACACATATACGCTAATTTCAAAATTTACTCAAAATCTGAATAAATTTCCTGTATATACACAAACAAAAGGTTTCATTTAGTAGTAAATCACATTCTAAGACTAACTGAAGTATTCATTTTATTATAAAAATATATTTTATGAGAAAAAGGGATATTGTATGGGTCGCCCATATGGTACGTGTGACTACAGATTCCCACCACGATTGACAACAAAATACCCATTAATCTTACAAAATACATAATATGTATACAAAATAATGATACACTGTAGTAGTAATTCACATTTCCGGACTTACTGTGGATTTGGTTTCATTATAAAAATATATTTTACGAGAAAATTGAGTTTTTTGTAAAGTGCGCCCATGTAACACATATATTGCTAATTTCAAAATTTACTCAAAATCTGAATAAATTTCCATTATATACACAAACAAAAGGTTTCATTTAGTAGTAAATCACATTCTAAGACTAACTGTATTCATTTTATTATAAAAATATATTTTATGAGAAAAAGGGATATTGTATGGGTCGCCCATATGGTACGTGTGACTACAGATTCCCACCACGATTGACTTCAAAATTCCCTTTATATCTTACAAAAATACCTAATATGTATACAAAAAAATGATACAATTTAGTAGTAAATCACATTTCTAGACTTACTGTGCATTTGGTTTCATTATAAAAAATATATTTTACGAGAAAAATGAGTTTTTGTAAAGTGCGCCCATGTAACACATAAACGCTAATTTCAAAATTTACTCAAAATCTAAATAAATTTCCAGTATATACACAAACAAAAGTTTTCATTTAGTAGTAAATCACATTCTAAGACTAAATGAAGTATTCTTTTTATTATAAAAAATATATTTTATTAGAAAAAAGGGATATTGTATGGGTCGCCCATATGGTACGTGTGACTACAGATTCCCACCACGATTGACAACAAAATTCCCTTATATCTTACAAAATACCTAATATGTATCCAAAAAAATGATACAATTTAATAGTAAATCACATTCTAGACTTACTTTGGATTTGGTTTCTTTATAAAAAATATATTTTACGAGAAAATTGAGTTTTTGTAAAGTGCGCCCATGTAACACATATACGCTAATTTCAAAATTTACTCAAAATCTGAATAAATTTCCAGTATATACACAAACAAAAGGTTTCATTTAGTAGTAAATCACATTCTAAGACTAACTGTGGTATTCATTTTATTATAAAAATATATTTTATGAGAAAAAGGTATATTGTAT
>JAHZMJ010000125.1:0-141191 GCA_030067965.1 Latrodectus elegans | reverse complement strand
TCATTATGTATACAAAAAATGATATTCAATTTAGTAGTAAATCTACATTTCCAGACTTAATGGCTGTGGATTTGGTTTCATTACTTAAAAATTATTTTATTAGAGAAAAGAGTGAGTTTTTGTAAAGTGCACCCATGTGTAACACATATACGCTAATTTCAAATTTTACTGAAAATCTGGAATAAATATCCATATTATAGACTAACAAGTGTGGTTTTCTGTTTAGTTAGTAAATCACATTCTTAGACTAACTAAGTTGCTCTTCATTTTATTCTCTAAAAAATATATTTTATGAGAAAAAGGATATCGTATGGGTGCAAATATGGTACGTGTTAGTTCAGATTCCCACCACGATTAACTTAAAAATTCTTTATATCTTACAAAATACCTAATATGTATACAAAAATGAAACAATTTAGTAATAAATCACATTTATAGACTTACTGTGGATTTGGTTTCATTATAAAAATATATTTTACGAGAAAATGAGTTTTTGTAAAGTGCGTTCAAGTAACACATAACGCTAATTTCAAAATTTACTCAAAATCTGAATAAATTTCCCGTATTTGCACAACCAAATGGTTTCATTTAGTAGTAAATCACATTCTTAGACTAACTGAGGTATTCATTTTTTTATAAAAAATATATTTTATGTGAAAAAAGGGATAACGTATGGGTCGCCCATACGGTACGTGTGAGTTCAGATTCCCACCACGATTGACTTAAAAATTCCCTTATATCTTACAAAATACCCATTATGTATACAAAAAAATGAAACAATTTAGTAGTAAATCACATTTCTGGACATACTGTGGATTTGGTTTCATTATAAAAATTATATTTTACGAGAAAAATGAGTTTTTGTAAAGTGCGCCTAGTAACACATATACGCTAATTTTAAAATTTACTGAAAATCTGAATAAATTTCCAAATTATAGACAAACAAATGGTTTTATTTAGTAATAACACACATTCTTAGACAAACTGTGGTATTCATTTTATTATAAAAAATATATTTTATGAGAAAAAAAGGATATCGTATAGGTCGCCCATCTGGTACGTGTGACTTCAGAGTCCCCCCACGATTGACTTAAAAATTCCCTTTATATCTTACAAAATACCTAATATGTATACATAAAAATGATACAATTTAGTAGTAAATCATATTTCTAGACTTACTGTGGATTTGGTTTCATTATAAAAAAATACATTTTACGAGAAAAATGAGTTTTTGTAAAAGAGGGCCCATGTAACACATATACGCTAATTTTAAAATTTACTGAAATTCTGAATAAATTTCAGATTATAAACAAAACAAATGCTTTTAATTTAGTAGTAACGCACATTCTTAGACTAACTGTGGTATTCATTTTATTACAAAATATATTTTATGAGAAAAAGGGATATCGTATGGGTAGCAAATATGGTACGTGTGAGTTCAGTTTCACCACGATTAACTTAAAAATTCCTTATATCTTACAAAATACCCATTATGTATACAAAAAATGATACAATTTAGTAGTAAATCACATTTCCAGACTTACTGTGGATTTGGTTTCATTATAAAAATATATTTTACGAGAAAAGTGAGTTTTTGTAAAGTGCGCCCATGTAACACATAACGCTAATTTCAAAATTTACTCAGAAATCTGAATACATTTCCTGTATTTGCACAACCAAATGGTTTCATTTAGTAGTAAATCACATTCTAAGACTAACTGTGATATTCATTTTATTATAAAAATATATTTTATGAGTAAAAGGGATATCGTATGGGACGCCCATATGGTACGTATGACTTCAGATTCCCACCAGGATTGACTTAAAATTCTCTTATATCTTACAAAATACCCCACATGTATACAAAAAATGATACAATTTACTAGTAAATCACTTATCTAGACTTACTGTGGATTTGTTTCATTATAAAAATATATTTTACGAGAAAATGAGTTTTTGTAAAGTGCGTTCAAGAAACACATAACGCTAATTTCAAAATTTACTCAAAATCTGAATAAATTTCCAGTATATGCAAAAACAAATGGTTTCATTTAGTAGTAAATCACATACTAAGACTAACTGTGGTATTCATTTTATTATAAAAATATATTTTATGAGTAAAAGGGCTAATGTATGAGTCGCCCATATGGTACGTGTGACTTCAGATTCCCCCCACGATTGACTTAAATATTCCCTTATATCTTACAAAATACCTAATATGTATACAAAAAAATGAAACAATTTAGTAGTAAATCACATTTCTAGACTTACTGTGGATTTGGTTTCATTATAAAAAATATATTTTACGATAAAAATGTCTTTTTGTAAAGTGCGCCCATGTAACACATATACGCTAATTTCAAAATTTACTGAAAATCTGAATAAATTTCCCCATTATAGGCAAACAAACGGTTTCATTTAGTTTTAACACACATTCTTAGACTAACTGTGATATTCATTTTTTTATAAAAAATATATTTTATGAGAAAAAAGGGATATCGTATGGGTCGCAAATATGGTACGTGTGAGTTCAGATTCCCACCACGATTGACTTAAAAATTCCCTTATAACTTATAAAATACCCTTTATGTATACAAAAAAAATGATACAATTTAGTAGTAAATCACATTTCCAGACTTACTGTGGATTTGGTTTCATTATAAAAAATATATTTTACGAGAAAAGTGAGTTTTTGTAAAGTGCTAGTAACACATATACGCTAATTTTAAAATTTACTTTAAATCTGAATAAATTTCCAGTATATGCACAAACAAATGCTTTCATTTAGTAGTAACACACATTCTTAGACTAACTGTGCTATTCATTTTATTATAAAAATATATTTTATGAGAAAAAAGGGATATCGTATGGAGGTTTCGCCCATATGGTACGTGTGACTTCAGATTCTCACCATGGACTTAAAAATTCCCTTATATCTTACAAAATACCTAATATGTATACATAAAAATGATGCAATTTAGTAGTAAATCACATTTCTAGACTTACTGTGGATTTGGTTTCATTATAAAAAATACATTTTACGAGAAAAATGAGTTTTTGTAAAGTGGGCCCATGTAACACATATACGCTAATTTTAACATTTACTGAAAATCTGAATAAATTTTCAGATTATAGACAAACAAATGGTTTCATTTAGTAGTAACAAACATTCTTAGACTAACTGTGGTATTCATTTTATTATAAAAAATATATTTTATGAGAAAAAAGGGATAACGTATGGGTCGCAAATATGGTACGTGTGAGTTCAGTTTCCCACCACGATTAACTTAAATTCCCTTATATCTTACAAAATACCCTTTATGTATACAAAAAAATGATACAATTTAGTAGTAAATAACATTTCTAGACTTACTGTGGATTTGGTTTCATTATAAAAATATATTTTACGAGAAAAATGAGTTTTTTGTAAAGTGCGCCCATGTAACACATATACGCTTAATTTCAAATTTACTGAAAATCTGAATAAATTTCCATATTATAGAATAACAAGTGGTTTCGTTTAGTAGTAACACACATTCTTAGACTAACTGTTGTATTCATTTTATTATAAAAAATATATTTTATGAGAAAAAAGGGATATCGTATGGGTCGCAAATATGGTACGTGTGAGTTCAGATTCCCACGACGATTGACTTAAAAATTCCCTTATAGCTTACAAAATACCTAATATGTATACAAAAAAAATGAAACAATTTAGTAGTAATTCACATTTCTAGACTTACTGTTTATTTGGTTTCATTATAAAAAATATATTTTACGAGAAAAATGAGTTTTTGTAAAGTGCGTTCAAGTAACACATAACGCTAATTTCAAAATTTACTCAAAATCTGAATAAATTTCCTGTATTTGCACAACCAAATGGTTTCATTTAGTAGTAAATCACATTCTTAGACTAACTGTGGTATTCATTTTTTTATAAAAAATATATTTTATGTGAAAAAAGGGATATCGTAAGGGTCGCCCATACGGTACGTGTGACTTCAGAATTCCCTCCACGATTTGACTTAAAAATTCCCTTATATCTTACAAAATACCGATTATGTATACAAAAACATGTTTTAATTTAGTAGTAAATCACATTTCTGGACTTACTTTGGATTTGGTTTCATTATAAAAAATATATTTTACGAGAAAAGTGAGTTTTTGTAAAGTGCGCCAAGTAACACATATACGCTAATTTCAAAATTTACTGAAAATCTGAATCAATTTCCAGGTTATAGACAAACAAATGGTTTCGTTTAGTAGTAAATCACATTCTTAGACTAACTGTGGTATTCATTTTTATAAAAAAATATATTTTATGTGAAAAAAGGGATATCGTATGGAGTCGAAAATATACCCATATGGTACGTGTGACTCAGATTCTCCCCACCATTGACTTAGAAATTCCCTTATATCTTACAAAATACCTAATATGTATACATAAAAATGATACAATTTAGTAGTAAATCATATTTCTAGACTTACTGTGGATTTGGTTTCATTATAAAAATACATTTTACGAGAAAAATGAGTTTTTTGTAAAGTGCGCCCATGTAACACATATACGCTAATTTTAAAATTTACTGAAATTCTGAATAAATTTCCAGATTATAGACAAACAAATGGTTTAATTTAGTAGTAACACACATTCTTAGACTAACTGTGGTATTCATTTTATTATAACAAATATTTTTTATGAGAAAAAAGGGATATCGTATGGGTAGAAATATGGTACGTGTGAGTTCAGTTTCCCACCACGATTAACTTAAAAATATTCCCTTATATCTTACAAAATACCTTTTATGTATACAAATAAATGCTACAATTTAGTAGTAAATCACAATTCGAGACCATCTGCGCAATTGGTTTCATTATGAAAAATATATTTTATGAGAAAAATGAGTTATTGTATAGTGCGCCCATGTAACACATATACGCTAATTTCAAATTTTACTGAAAATCTGAATAAATTTCCTTATTATAGACTAACAAGTGGTTTCGTGCTTAGTAGTAAATCACATTCTTAGACTAACTGTTGGTGTTCATTTTATTATAAAAATATATTTTATGAGAAAAAGGATATCGTATGGGTCGCAAATATGGTACGTGTTAGTTCAGATTCCCACCACGATTAACTTAAAATTCCCTTATATCTTACAAAATACCTAATATGTATACAAAAAATGAAACAATTTAGTAATAAATCACATTTATAGACTTACTGTGGATTTGGTTTCATTATAAAAATATATTTTACGAGAAAAATGAGTTTTTGTAAAGTGCGTTCAAATAACACATAACGCTAATTTCAAAATTTACTCAAAATCTGAATAAATTTCATGTATTTGCACAACCAAATGGTTTCATTTAGTAGTAAATCTTATTCTAAGACTAACTGTGGTATTCATTTTATTATAAAAAATATATATTTATGAGAAAAAAGGGATAACCTATGGTTCGCTTATGTGGTACGTGTGAGTTCAGATTCCCACCACGATTGACTTAAAATTCCCTTATATCTTACAAAATACCCATTATGTATACAAAGAAATGTTTCAATTTAGTAGTAAATCACATTTCCAGACATACTGTGGATTTGGTTTCATTATAAAAAATATATTTTACGAGAAAAGTGAGTTTTTGTAAAGTGCGTTCAAGTAACACATATACGCTAATTTCAAAATTTATTCAAAATCTGAATAAATTTCCGGATTATATACAAAAAAATGGTTTCGTTTAGTAGTAAATCACATTCTTAGACTAACTGTGGTATTCATTTTATTATAAAAAATATATTTTATGAGAAAAAAAGGATATCGTATAGGTCGCCCATCTGGTACGTGTGGACTTCAGAATTCCCCCACGATTGACTTAAAAATTCCTTATATCTTACAAAATACCTAATATGTATACATAAAAATGATACAATTTAGTAGTAAATCATATTTCTAGACTTACTGTGGATTTGGTTTCATTATCAAAATATATTTTACGAGAAAAAGAGTTTTTGTAAAGTGTGCCCATGTAACACATATATGCTAATTTTAAAATTTACTGAAAATTCTGAATAAATTTCCGGATTATAGACTAACAAGTGGTTTCGTTTAGTAGTAACACACATTCTTAGACTAACTGTGGTATTCATTTTATTATAAAAAATATATTTTATGAGAAAAAAGGGATATCGTATGGGTCGCAAATATGGTACATGTGAGTTCAGATTCCCACCACGATTGACTTAAAAATTCCCATATATCTTACAAAATACCCAATATGTATACAAAAAAAATGAAACAATTTAGTAGTAATTCACATTTCTAGACTTACTGTTTATTTGGTTTCATTATAAAAAATATATTTTACGAGAAAAATGAGTTTTTGTAAAGTGCGTTCAAGTAACACATAACGCTAATTTCAAAATTTACTCAAAATCTGAATAAATTTCCTGTATTTGCACAACCAAATGGTTTCATTTAGTAGTAAATCACATTCTAAGACTAACTGTGGTATTCATTTTATTATAAAAAATATATTTTATGAGTAAAAAGGGATATCGTATGGGACGCCCATATGGTACGTATGACTTCAGATTCCAACTTTGATTGAATTAAAAATTCCATTATATCTTACAAAATACCCACCATATGTATACAAAAAAAATGATACAATTTAGTAGTAAATCACTTATCTAGACTTACTGTGGATTTTGTTTCATTATAAAATATATTTTACGAGAAAATGAGTTTTGTAAAGTGCGTTCAAGTAACACATAACGCTAATTTCAAAATTTACTCAAAATCTGAATGAATTTCCAGTATATGCAAAAACAAATGGTTTCATTTAGTAGTAAATCACATACTAAGACTAACTGTGGTATTCATTTTATTATAAAAATATATTTTATGAGTAAAAAGGGCTATCGTATGAGTCGCCCATATGGTACGTGTGACTTCAGATTCCCCCCACGATTGACTTAAATATTCCCTTATATCTTACAAAATACCTAATATGTATACAAAAAAATGAAACAATTTAGTAGTAAATCACATTTCTAGACTTACTGTGGATTTGGTTTCATTATAAAAAATATATTATACGATAAAAATGTCTTTTTGTAAAGTGCGCCCATGTAACACATATACGCTAATTTAAAAATTTACTGAAAATCTGAATAAATTTCCCTATTATAGGCAAACAAACGGTTTCATTTAGTTTTAACACACATTCTTAGACTAACTGTGATATTCATTTTTTTATAAAAAATATATTTTATGAGAAAAAAGGGATATCGTATGGGTCCGTAAATATGGTACGTGTGAGTTCAGATTCCCACCACGATTGACTTAAAAATTCCCTTATATCTTACAAAATACCCTAATATGTATACAAAAATGATATAATTTAGTAGTAAATCACATTTCTGGACTTACTGTGCATTTGGTTTCATTATAAAAATATATTTTACGAGAAAAGTGAGTTTTTGTAAAGTGCGCCCATATAACACATATACGCTAATTTCAAAATTTACTGAAAATCTGAATAAATTTCCAGATTATAGACAAACAAATGGTTTCGTTTAGTAGTAACACACATTCTTAGACTAACTGTGGTATTCATTTTATTATAAAAATATATTTTATGAGAAAAAAGGGATATCGTATGAGTCGCCCATATGGTACGTGTGACTTCAGATTCCCCCCACGATTGACTTAAAAATTCCCTTATATCTTACAAAATACCTAATATGTATACAAAAAAATGATACAATTTAGTAGTAAATCACATTTCTAGACTTACTGTGGATTTGGTTTCATTATAAAAAATACATTTACGAGAAAAATGAGTTTTTGTAAAGAGGGCCCATGTAACACATATACGCTAATTTTAAAATTTACTGAAAATTCTGAATAAATTTCCAGATTATAGACAAACAAATGCTTTTAATTTAGTAGTAACACACATTCTTAGACTAACTGTGGTATTCGTTTTATTATAACAAATATTTTTTATGAGAAAAAAGGGATATCGTATGGTCATAAATATGGTACGTGTGAGTTCAGTTTCCCACCACGATTGACTTAAAAATTCCCTTATATCTTACAAAATACCCTAATATATATACAAATAAATGCTTCAATTTAGTAGTAAATCACAATTCGAGACCATCTGCGTAATTGGTTTCATTATGAAAAATAGATTTTATGAGAAAAATGAGTTTTGTAAAGTGCGCGCATGTAACACATACGCTAATTTCAAATTTTACTGAAAATCTGAATAAATTTCCTTATTATAGACTAACAAATGGTTTCATTTAGTAGTAAATCACATTCTTAGACTAACTGTGTGTATTCATTTTATTATAAAAATATATTTTATGAGAAAAAAGGGATATCGTATGGGTCGCAAATATGGTACGTGTTAGTTCAGATTCCCACCACGATTAACTTAAAAATTCCCTTATATCTTAAAAAATACCTTATATGTATACAAAAAAATGAAACAATTTAGTAATAAATCACATTTATAGACTTACTGTGGATTTCGTTCCATTATAAAAAATATATTTTACGAGAAAAATGAGTTTTTGTAAAGTACGTTCAAGTAACACATAACGCTAATTTCAAAATTTACTCAAAATCTGAATAAATTTCCAGATTTGCACAAGCAAATGTTTTCATTTATTAGTAAGTCACACTTTTAGACTAACTGCGGTAGTCATTTTATTATAACAAATATATTTTATGAGAAAAAGGGATATCGTATGGTTCGCAAATGTGGTACGTGTGAGTTCAGATTCCCACCACGATTGACTTAAAATTCCTTATATCTTACAAAATACCCATTATGTATACAAAAAAATGAAACAATTTAGTAGTAAATCACAATTCTAGACCAACTGTGAAATTGGTTTCATTATTCAAATTATATTTTATGAGAAAAATGATTTTTTGTAAAGTGCGCCCAAGTAACACATATACGCTAATTTTAAAATTTACTGAAAATCTGAATAAATTTCCAGGATTATAGACAAACAAATGGTTTTCTGCTTATTTAGTAGTAACACACATTCTTAGACTAACTGTGGTATTCATTTTATTATAAAAAATATATTTTATGTGAAAAAAGGGATATCGTAAGGGTCGCCCATACGGTACGTGTGACTTCAGAATTCCCCCTCGATTGACTTAAAAATTCCCTTATATCTTACAAAATACCTAATATGTATACAAAAAAATGATACAATTTAGTAGTAAATCCCATTTTTGGCCTACTGTGGATTTGGTTTCATTATGAAAAATATATTTTACGAGAAAAATGAGTTTTTGTAAAGTGCGCCCATGTAACACATATACGCTAATTTTAAAATTTACTTTAAATCTGAATAAATTTCCGGTATATGCACAAACAAATGCTTTCATTTAGTAGTAACACACATTCTTAGACTAACTGTGGTATTCATTTTATTATAAAAATATATTTTATGAGAAAAAAGGGATATCGTATGGGTCGCAAATATTGTACGTGTGAGTTCAGATTCCCACCACGATTGACTTAAAAATTCCCTTATATCTTACAAAATACCCTTTATGTATACAAAAAAATGATACAATTTAGTAGTAAATCACATTTCCAGAATTACTGTGCATTTGGTTTCATTATAAAAATATATTTTACGAGAAAAATGAGTTTTTGTAAAGTGCGTTCAAGAAACACATAACGCTAATTTCAAAATTTACTCAAAATCTGAATACATTTCCAGTAATTGCACAACCAAATGGTTTCATTTAGTAGTAAATCACATTCTAAGACTAACTGTGATATTCATTTTATTATAAAAAATATATTTTATGAGAAAAAAAGGGATATCTTATGGGTCGCAAATATGGTACGTGTGAGTTCTGATTCAAACCACGATTAACTTAAAAATTCCCTTATATCTTACAAAATACCCGTCATGTATACAAACAAATGATACAATTTAGTAGTAAATCACATTTCTAGACTTACTGTGGATTTGGTTTCATTATAAAAAATACATTTTACGAGAAAAATAAGTTTTTGTAAAGTGGGCCCATGTAACACATATATGCTAATTTTAAAATTTACTGAAAATCTGAATAAATTTCTAATTATAGACAAAAAAATGGTTTCATTTAGTAGTAACACACATTCTTAGACTAACTGTGGTATTCATTTTATTATAAAAAATATATTTTATGAGAAAAAAGGGATATCGTATGAGTCGCCCATATGGTACGTGTGACTTCAGATTCCGCCCACGATTGACTTAAAAATTCTTATATCTTACGAAATACCCTAATATGTATACAAAAAATGATACAATTTAGTAGTAAATCACATTTCCAGACTTACTGTGGATTTGGTTTCATTATAAAAATATATTTTACGAGAAAAATGAGTTTTTGTAAAGTGCGTTCAAGAAACACATAACGCTAATTTCAAAATTTACTCAAAATCTGAATACATTTCCAGTATTTGCACAGCCAAATGGTTTCATTTAGTAGTAAATCACATTCTAAGACTAACTGTGATATTCATTTTATTATAAAAAATATATTTTATCAGAAAAAAGGGATATCGTATGAGTCGCCCATATGGTACGTATGACTTCAGATTCCCACCAGGATTGACTTAAAAATTCCCTTATATCTTACAAAATACCATTTATGTATACAAAAAAATGATACAATTTAGTAGGAAATTACTTATCCTGACTTACTGTGGATTTTGTTTCATTATAAAAAATATATTTTACGAGAAAAATGAGTTTTTGTAAAGTGCGTTCAAGAAACACATAACGCTAATTTCAAAATTTACTCAAAATCTGAATAAATTTCCGGTATATGCAAAAACAAATGGTTTCATTTAGTAGTAAATCACATTCTAAGACTAACTGTGGTATTCATTTTATTATAAAAAATATATTTTATGAGAAAAAAGGGCTATCGTATGAGTCCATATGGTACGTGTGACTTCAGATTCCCACCACGACCGACTTAAAAATTCCCTTATATCTTACGAAATACCTAATATGTATACAAAAAAATGAAACAATTTATTAGTAAATCACATTTCTAGACTTACTGTGGATTTGGTTTCATTATAAAAATATATTTTATGAGAAAAGTGAGTTTTTGTAAAGTGCGCGCATGTAACACATATACGCTAAGTTCAAAATTTACTGAAAATCTGAATAAATTTCCAGATTATAGACAAACAAATGGTTTCATTTAGTGGTAATTAAAATTCTTAGACTAACTGTGGTAGTCATTTTATTATAAGAAATATATTTTATGAGAAAAAAGGGATATCGTATGGGTCGCAAATATGGTACGTGTGACTTCAGATTCCCACGACGATTGACTTAAAAATTCCCTTATAGCTTACAAAATACCTAATATGTATACAAAAAAATGATACAATTTAGTAGTAAATCCCATTTTTGGCCTACTGTGGATTTGGTTTCATTATAAAAATATATTTTTCGTGAAAAATGAGTTTTTGTAAAGTGCGCCCATGTAACACATATACGCTAATTTTAAAATTTACTTTAAATCTGAATAAATTTCCAGTATATGCACAAACAAATGCTTTCATTTAGTAGTAACACACATTCTTAGACTAACTGTGGTATTCATTTTATTATAAAAATATATTTTATGAGAAAAAAGGGATATCGTATGGGTCGCAAATATGGTACGTGTGACTTCAGATTCCCACCACGATTGACTTAAAAATTCCCTTATATCTTACAAAATACCTAATATGTATACGAAAAAATGATACAATTTAGTAGTAAATCACATTTCTAGACTTACTGTGGATTTGGTTTCATTATAAAAATATATTTTACGAGAAAAGTGAGTTTTTGTAAAGTGCGCCAAGTAACACATATACGCTAATTTCAAATTTTACTGAAAATCTGAATAAATTTCCATATTATAGACTAACAAGTGGTTTCGTTTAGTAGTAAATCACATTCTTAGACTAACTGTTGTAGTCATTTTATTATAAAAAATATATTTTATGAGTAAAAAGGGATATCGTATGGGTCGCAAATATGGAACGTGTTAGTTCAGATTCCCACCACGATTAACTTAAAATTCTTATATCTTACAAAATACCATTATGTATACAAAAAAATGAAACAATTTAGTAATAAATCACATTTATAGACTTACTGTGGATTTGGTTCCATTATAAAAAATATATTTTACGAGAAAAATGAGTTTTTGTAAAGTACGTTCAAGTAACACATAACGCTAATTTCAAAATTTACTCAAAATCTGAATAAATTCCTCATATTTGCACAACCAAATGGTTTCATTTAGTAGTAAATCACATTCTTAGACTAACTGTGGTATTCATTTTATTATAGAAAATATATTTTATGAGAAAAAAGGGATAACCTATGGTCGCAAATATGGTACGTGTGAGTTCAGAATTCCCACCACGATTGACTTAAAATTCCCTTATATCTTACAAAATACCCATTATGTATACAAAAATGATACAATTTAGTAGTAAATCACATTTCTGGACATACTGTGGATTTGGTTTCATTATAAAAATTATATTTTACGAGAAAAATGAGTTTTTGTAAAGTGCGCCAAGTAACACATATACGCTAATTTTAAAATTTACTGAAAATCTGAATAAATTTCAGATTATAGACAAACAAATGGTTTTATTTAGTAGTAACACACATTCTTAGACTAACTGTGGTATTCATTTTATTATAAAAAATATATTTTATGAGAAAAAACGATATCGTATAGGTCGCCCATATGGTACGTGTGACTTCAGATTCCCCACGATTGACTTAAAAATTCCTTATATCTTACAAAATACCTAATATGTATACATAAAAATGATACAATTTAATAGTAAATCATATTTCTAGACTTACTGTGGATTTGGTTTCATTATAAAAATATATTTACGAGAAAATGAGTTTTTGTAAAGAGGGCCCATGTAACACATATACGCTAATTTTAAAATTTACTGAAAATTCTGAATAAATTTCCGGATTATAGACAAACAAATGGTTTCATTTAGTGGTAATTAAAATTCTTAGACTAACTGTGGTAGTCATTTTATTATAACAAATATAGTTTATGAGAAAAAGGGATATCGTATGGGTCGCAAATATGGTACGTGTGAGTTCAGATTTCCCACCACGATTGACTTAAAAATTCCCTTATATCTTACAAAATACCTAATATGTATACAAAAAATGATACAATTTAGTAGTATATCACATTTTCAGACTTACTGTGGATTTGGTTTCATTATAAAAATATATTTTACGAGAAAAATGAGTTTTTGTAAAGTGCGTTCAAGAAACACATAACGCAAATTTCAAAATTTACTCAAAATCTGAATACATTTCCAGTATTTGCACAACCAAATGGTTTCATTTAGTAGTAAATCACATTCTAAGACTAACTGTGATATTCATTTTATTATAAAAAATATATTTTATGAGAAAAAAGGGATATCGTATGAGTCGCCCATATGGTACGTATGACTTCAGATTCCCACCAGGATTGACTTAAAAATTCCCTTATATCTTACAAAATACCTAATATGTATACAAAAAAATGATACAATTTAGTAGTAAATCACATTTCTAGACTTACTGTGGATTTGGTTTCATTATAAAAAATATATTTTACGAGAAAAATGAGTTTTTGTAAAGTGCGTTCAAGTAACACATAACGCTAATTTCAAAATTTACTCAAAATCTGAATAAATTTCCAGTATATGCAAAAACAAATGGTTTCATTTAGTAGTAAATCACATTCTAAGACTAACTGTGGTATTCATTTTTTTATAAAAAATATATTTTATGAGAAAAAAGGGATATCGTATGAGTCGCCCATATGGTACGTGTGACTTCAGATTCCCCCCACGATTGACTTAAATATTCCCTTATATCTTACGAAATACCTAATATGTATACAAAAAAATGAAACAATTTAGTAGTAAATCACATTTATAGACTTACTGTGGATTTGGATTCATTATAAAAAATATATTTTACGAGAAAAATGAGTTTTTGTAAAGTGCGCCCATGTAACACATATACGCTAATTTCAAAATTTACTGAAAATCTGAATAAATTTCCCATTATAGGCAAACAAACGGTTTCATTTAGTTTTAACACACATTCTTAGACTAACTGTGGATATTCATTTTATTATAAAAATATATTTTATGAGAAAAAAGGGATATCGTATGGGTCGCAAATATGGTACGTGTGAGTTCAGATTCCCACCACGATTGACTTAAAATTCCCTTATAACTTATAAAATACCTAATATGTATACAAAAAAATGAAACAATTTAGTAGTAAATCACATTTCTAGACTTACTGTGGATTTGGTTTCATTATAAAAAATATATTTTACGAGAAAAATGAGTTTTTGTAAAGTGCGCCCATGTAACACATATGCGCTAATTTCAAAATTTACTGAAAATCTGAATAAATTTCCAATATATAGACTAACAAATGGTTTCGTTTAGTAGTAACACACATTCTTAGACTAACTGTGGTATTCATTTTATTATAAAAAATATATTTTATGAGAAAAAAGGGATATCGTATGGGTCGCAAATATGGTACGTGTGAGTTCAGATTCAAATCACGATTGACTTAAAAATTCCCTTATAGCTTACAAAATACCTAATATGTATACCAAAAAATGATACAATTTAGTAGTAAATCATATTTCTAGACTTACTGTTTATTTGGTTTCATTATAAAAAATATATTTTACGAGAAATATGAGTTTTTGTAAACAGGGCCCATGTAACACATATACGCTAATTTTAAAATTTACTGAAATTCTGAATAAATTTCCAGATTATAGACAAACAAATGCTTTTCATTTAGTAGTAACACACATTCTTAGACTAACTGTGGTATTCATTTTATTATAAAAATACATTTTATGAGAAAAAAGGGATATCGTATGGGTCGCAAATATGGTACATATGAGTTCAGATTCCCACCACGATTGACTTAAAAATTCCCTTATATCTTACAAAATACCTATTATGTATACAAAAAATGATACAATTTAGTAGTAAATCACATTTCCAGACTTACTGTGGATTTGGTTTCATTATAAAAAATTATTTTATGAGAAAAGTGAGTTTTTGTAAAGTGCGCCCATGTAACACATATACGCTAATTTTCAAATTTTACTGAAAATCTGAATAAATATCCATATTATAGACTAACAAGTGGTTTCGTTTAGTAGTAAATCACATTCTTAGACTAACTGTTGTCTTCATTTTATTCTAAAAATATATTTTATGAGAAAAAAGGGATATCGTATGGGTCGCAAATATGGAACGTGTTAGTTCAGATTCCCACCACGATTGACTTAAAAATTTCCATATATCTTACAAAATACCTAATATGTATACAAAAAAAATGAAACAATTTAGTAATAAATCACATTTATAGACTTACTGTGGATTTGGTTTCATTATAAAAAATATATTTTACGAGAAAAATGAGTTTTTGTAAAGTGCGTTCAAGTAATACATAACGCTAATTTCAAAATTTACTCAAAATCTGAATAAATTTCCAGTATTTGCACAACCAAATGGTTTCATTTAGTAGTAAATCACATTCTTAGACTAACTGTGGTATTCATTTTATTATAAAAAATATATTTTATGAGAAAAAAGGGATATCGTATGGGTCGCCCATACTTGGTACGTGTGAGTTCAGATTCCCACCACGATTGACTTAAAAATTCCCTTATATCTTACAAAATACCAATTATGTATACAAAAAAATGAAACAATTTAGTAGTAAATCACATTTCTGGACATACTGTGGATTTGGTTTCATTATAAAAATTATATTTTACGAGAAAAATGAGTTTTTGTAAAGTGCGCCAAGTAACACATATACGCTAATTTTAAAATTTACTGAAAATCTGAATAAATTTCCAAATTATAGACAAACAAATGGTTTTATTTAGTAATAACACACATTCTTAGACTAACTGTGGTATTCATTTTATTATAAAAAATATATTTTATGAGAAAAAAAGGATATCGTATAGGTCGCCCATCTGGTACGTGTGACTTCAGATTCCCCCCACGATTGACTTAAAAATTCCCTTATATCTTACAAAATACCTAATATGTATACATAAAAATGATACAATTTAGTAGTAAATCATATTTCTAGACTTACTGTGGATTTGGTTTCATTATAAAAAATACATTTTACGAGAAAAATGAGTTTTTGTAAAGAGGGCCCATGTAACACATATACGCTAATTTTAAAATTTACTGAAATTCTGAATAAATTTCCAGATTATAAACAAACAAATGCTTTTAATTTAGTAGTAACGCACATTCTTAGACTAACTGTGGTATTCATTTTATTATAAAAAATATATTTTATGAGAAAAAAAGGGATATCTTATGGGTCGCAAATATGGTACGTGTGAGTTCTGATTCAAACCACGATTAACTTAAAAATTCCCTTATATCTTACAAAATACCCATCATGTATACAAACAAATGATACAATTTAGTAGTAAGTCACATTTCCAGACTTACTGTGGATTTGGTTTCATTATAAAAATATATTTTACGAGAAAAGTGAGTTTTTGTAAAGTGCGCCCATGTAACACATAACGCTAATTTCAAAATTTACTCAAAATCTGAATACATTTCCGGTATTTGCACAACCAAATGGTTTCATTTAGTAGTAAATCACATTCTAAGACTAACTGTGATATTCATTTTATTATAAAAAATATATTTTATGAGTAAAAAGGGATATCGTATGGGACGCCCATATGGTACGTATGACTTCAGATTCCCACCAGGATTGACTTAAAAATTCCTTATATCTTACAAAATACCCGACATGTATACAAAAAATGATACAATTTAGTAGTAAATCACTTATCTAGACTTACTGTGGATTTTGTTTCATTATAAATAATATATTTTACGAGAAAAATGAGTTTTTGTAAAGTGCGTTCAAGTAACACATAACGCTAATTTCAAAATTTACTCAAAATCTGAATAAATTTCCAGTATATGCAAAAACAAATGGTTTCATTTAGTAGTAAATCACATTCTAAGACTAACTGTGGTATTCATTTTATTATAAAAAATATATTTTATGAGTAAAAGGGCTATCGTATGGAGTCGCCCATATGGTACGTGTGACTTCAGATTCCCCCCACGATTGACTTAAATATTCCCTTATATCTTACGAAATACCTAATATGTATACAAAAAAATGAAACAATTTAGTAGTAAATCACATTTATAGACTTACTGTGGATTTGGATTCATTATAAAAAATATATTTTACGAGAAAAATGAGTTTTTGTAAAGTGCGCCCATGTAACACATATGCGCTAATTTCAAAATTTACTGAAAATCTGAATAAATTTCGTATTTATAGACTAACAAATGGTTTCATTTAGTAGTAACACACATTCTTAGACTAACTGTGGTATTCATTTTATTATAAAAATATATTTTATGAGAAAAAAGGGATATCGTATGGGTCGCAAATATGGTACGTGTGAGTTCAGATTCCCACCACGATTGACTTAAAAATTCCCTTATATCTTACAAAATACCTAATATGTATACAAAAAAATGATACAATTTAGTAGTAAATCACATTTCTAGACTTACTGTGGATTTGGTTTCATTATAAAAAATACATTTTACGAGAAAAATGAGTTTTTGTAAAGTGGGCCCATGTAACACATATACGCTAATTTTAACATTTACTGAAAATCTGAATAAATTTTCAGATTATAGACAAACAAATGGTTTCATTTAGTAGTAACAAACATTCTTAGACTAACTGTGGTATTCATTTTTTTATAAAAAATATATTTTATGAGAAAAAAGGGATATCGTATGAGTCGCCCATATGGTACGTGTGACTTCAGATTCCCCCCACGATTGACTTAAATATTCCCTTATATCTTACGAAATACCTAATATGTATACAAAAAAATGATACAATTTAGTAGTAAATCACATTTCTAGACTTCCTGTGGATTTGGTTTCATTATAAAAATACATTTTACGAGAAAAATGAGTTTTTGTAAAGTGGGCCCATGTAACACATATACGCTAATTTTAACATTTACTGAAAATCTGAATAAATTTTCAGATTATAGACAAACAAATGGTTTCATTTAGTAGTAACAAACATTCTTAGACTAACTGTGGTATTCATTTTTTTATAAAAAATATATTTTATGAGAAAAAAGGGATATCGTATGGGTAGCAAATATGGTACGTGTGAGTTCAGATTCCCACCACGATTAACTTAAAACTCCCTTATATCTTACAAAATACCCTTTATGTATACAAAAAAATGATACAATTTAGTAGTAAATCACATTTCCAGAATTACTGTGCATTTGGTTTCATTATAAAAATATATTTTATGAGAAAAGTGAGTTTTTGTAAAGTGCGCCCATATAACACATATACGCTAATTTCAAAATTTACTGAAAATCTGAATAAATTTCCAGATTATAGACAAACAAATGGTTTCGTTTAGTAGTAAATCACATTCTTAGACTAACTGTGGTATTCATTTTATTATAAAAAATATATTTTATGAGAAAAAAGGGATATCGTATGGGTCGCAAATATGGTACGTGTGAGTTCAGATTCCCACCACGATTGACTTAAAAATTCCCTTATATCTTACAAAATACCTAATATGTATACAAAAAAAATGAAACAATTTAGTAGTAAATCACATTTATAGACTTACTGTGGATTTCGATTCATTATAAAAAATATATTTTACGAGAAAAATGAGTTTTTGTAAAGTGCGTTCAAGAAACACATATGCGCTAATTTCAAAATTTACTGAAAATCTGAATAAATTTCCAGATTATAGACAAACAAATGGTTTCGTTTAGTAGTAAATCACATTCTTAGACTAACTGTGGTATTCATTTTATTATAAAAAATATATTTTATGAGAAAAAAGGGATATCGTATGGGTCGCCCATATGGTACGTGTGACTTCAGATTCCCCCCACGATTGACTTAAAAATTCCCTTATATCTTACAAAATACCTAATATGTATACAAAAAAATGATACAATTTAGTAGTAAATCCCATTTTTGGCCTACTGTGGATTTGGTTTCATTATAAAAAATATATTTTACGAGAAAAGTGAGTTTTTGTAAAGTGCGCCAAGTAACACATATACGCTAATTTTAAAATTTACTGAAAATCTGAATAAATTTCCTGATTATAGACAAACAAATGGTTTCATTTAGTAGTAACACACATTCTTAGACTAACTGTGGTATTCATTTTATTATAAAAATATATTTTATGAGAAAAAAGGGATATCGTATAGGTCGCCCATATGGTACGTGTGACATCAGATTCCCCCCACCATTGACTTAAAAATTCCCTTATATCTTACAAAATACCTAATATGTATACATAAAAATGATACAATTTAGTAGTAAATCACATTTCTAGACTTACTGTGGATTTGGTTTCATTATAAAAAATACATTTTACGAGAAAAATGAGTTTTTGTAAAGTGGGCCCATGTAACACATATACGCTAATTTTAACATTTACTGAAAATCTGAATAAATTTTCAGATTATAGACAAACAAATGGTTTCATTTAGTAGTAACAAACATTCTTAGACTAACTGTGGTATTCATTTTATTATAAAAAATATATTTTATGAGAAAAAAGGGATATCGTATGGGTCGCAAATATGGTACATGTGAGTTCAGATTCCCACCACGATTGACTTAAAAATTCCCTTATATCTTACAAAATACCTAATATGTATACCAAAAAATGATACAATTTAGTAGTAAATCACATTTCTAGACTTACTGTGGATTTGGTTTCATTATAAAAAATATATTTTACGAGAAAAATGAGTTTTTGTAAAGTGCGCCCATGTAACACATATACGCTAATTTCAAAATTTACTGAAAATCTGAATAAATTTCCAGATTATAGACAAACAAATGGTTTCGTTTAGTAGTAAATCACATTCTTAGACTAACTGTGGTGTTCTTTTTATTATAAAAAATATATTTTATGAGAAAAAAGGGATATCGTATGGGTCGCAAATATGGTACGTGTGAGTTCAGATTCCCACCACGATTGACTTAAAAATTCCCTTATATCTTACAAAATACCTAATATGTATACAAAAAAATGATACAATTTAGTAGTAAATCACATTTCTAGACTTACTGTGGATTTGGTTTCATTATAAAAAATATATTTTACGAGAAAAATGAGTTTTTGTAAAGTGCGTTCAAGTAACACATAACGCTAATTTCAAAATTTACTCAAAATCTGAATAAATTTCCGGATTATAGACAAACAAATGGTTTCGTTTAGTAGTAAATCACATTCTTAGACTAACTGTGGTATTCATTTTATTATAAAAAATATATTTTATGAGAAAAAAGGGATATCGTATGGGTCGCAAATATGGTACGTGTGAGTTCAGATTCCCACCACGATTGACTTAAAAATTCCCTTATATCTTACAAAATACCTAATATGTATACAAAAAAATGATACAATTTAGTAGTAAATCACATTTCTAGACTTACTGTGGATTTGGTTTCATATTAAAAATATATTTTACGAGAAAAATGAGTTTTTGTAAAGTGGGCCCATGTAACACATATACGCTAATTTTAACATTTACTGAAAATCTGAATAAATTTTCAGATTATAGACAAACAAATGGTTTCATTTAGTAGTAACAAACATTCTTAGACTAACTGTGGTATTCATTTTTTTATAAAAAATATATTTTATGTGAAAAAAGGGATATCGTAAGGGTCGCCCATACGGTACGTGTGACTTCAGAATTCCCCCTCGATTGACTTAAAAATTCCCTTATATCTTACAAAATACCTAATATGTATACAAAAAAATGATACAATTTAGTAGTAAATCCCATTTTTGGCCTACTGTGGATTTGGTTTCATTATGAAAAATATATTTTACGAGAAAAATGAGTTTTTGTAAAGTGCGCCCATGTAACACATATACGCTAATTTTAAAATTTACTTTAAATCTGAATAAATTTCCGGTATATGCACAAACAAATGCTTTCATTTAGTAGTAACACACATTCTTAGACTAACTGTGGTATTCATTTTATTATAAAAATATATTTTATGAGAAAAAAGGGATATCGTATGGGTCGCAAATATGGTACATGTGAGTTCAGATTCCCACCACGATTGACTTAAAAATTCCCTTATATCTTACAAAATACCTAATATGTATACAAAAAAATGATACAATTTAGTAGTAAATCATATTTCTAGACTTACTGTTTATTTGGTTTCATTATAAAAAATATATTTTACGAGAAAAATGAGTTTTTGTAAAGTGCGTTCAAGTAACACATAACGCTAATTTCAAAATTTACTCAAAATCTGAATAAATTTCCTGTATTTGCACAACCAAATGGTTTCATTTAGTAGTAAATCACATTCTAAGACTAACTGTGGTATTCATTTTATTATAAAAAATATATTTTATGAGTAAAAAGGGATATCGTATGGGACGCCCATATGGTACGTATGACTTCAGATTCCCACCAGGATTGACTTAAAAATTCCCTTATATCTTACAAAATACCCTTTATGTATACAAAAAAATGATACAATTTAGTAGTAAATCACATTTCCAGACTTACTGTGGATTTGGTTTCATTATAAAAATATATTTTATGAGAAAAGTGAGTTTTTGTAAAGTGCGCGCATGTAACACATACGCTAATTTTAAAATTTACTGAAAATCTGAATAAACTTCTATATTATAGACTAACAAGTGGTTTCGTTTAGTAGTAACACACATTCTTAGACTAACTGTGGTATTCATTTTATTATAAAAAATATATTTTATGAGAAAAAAGGGATATCGTATGGGTCGCAAATATGGTACGTGTTAGTTCAGATTCCCACCACGATTAACTTAAAAATTCCCTTATATCTTAAAAAATACCTAATATGTATACAAAAAAATGAAACAATTTAGTAATAAATCACATTTATAGACTTACTGTGGATTTGGTTCCATTATAAAAAATATATTTTACGAGAAAAATGAGTTTTTGTAAAGTACGTTCAAGTAACACATAACGCTAATTTCAAAATTTACTCAAAATCTGAATAAATTCCCCATATTTGCACAACCAAATGGTTTCATTTAGTAGTAAATCACATTCTTAGACTAACTGTGGTATTCATTTTATTATAAAAAATATATTTTATGAGAAAAAAGGGATAACCTATGGTTCGCAAATGTGGTACGTGTGAGTTCAGATTCCCACCACGATTGACTTAAAAATTCCCTTATATCTTACAAAATACCCATTATGTATACAAAAAAATGAAACAATTTAGTAGTAAATCACATTTCTGGACATACTGTGGATTTGGTTTCATTATAAAAATTATATTTTACGAGAAAAATGAGTTTTTGTAAAGTGCGCCAAGTAACACATATACGCTAATTTTAAAATTTACTGAAAATCTGAATAAATTTCCGGATTATAGACAAACAAATGGTTTCATTTAGTAGTAACACACATTCTTAGACTAACTGTGGTATTCATTTTATTATAAAAATATATTTTATGAGAAAAAATGGATATCGTATGGGTCGCCCATGTGGTACGTGTGACTTCAGATTCCCCCCACGATTGACTTAAAAATTCCCTTATATCTTACAAAATACCTAATATGTATACAAAAAAATGATACAATTTAGTAGTAAATCACATTTCTAGACTTACTGTGGATTTGGTTTCATTATAAAAAATACATTTTACGAGAAAAATGAGTTTTTGTAAAGTGGGCCCATGTAACACATATACGCTAATTTTAAAATTTACTTTAAATCTGAATAAATTTCCAGTGTATAGACAAACAAATGGTTTCATTTAGTAGTAACACACATTCTTAGACTAACTGTGGTATTCATTTTATTATAAAAAATATATTTTATGAGAAAAAAGGGATATCGTATGGGTCGCAAATATGGTAAGTGTGAGTTCAGATTCCCCCCACGATTGACTTAAAAATTCCCTTATATCTTACAAAATACCTAATATGTATACAAAAAAATGATACAATTTAGTAGTAAATCACATTTCTAGACTTACTGTGGATTTGGTTTCATTATAAAAAATATATTTTACGAGAAAAATGAGTTTTTGTAAAGTGCGTTCAAGAAACACATAACGCTAATTTCAAAATTTACTCAAAATCTGAATACATTTCCCGTATTTGCACAACCAAATGGTTTCATTTAGTAGTAAATCACATTCTAAGACTAACTGTGATATTCATTTTATTATAAAAAATATATTTTATGAGTAAAAAGGGATATCGTATGGGACGCCCATATGGTACGTGTGAGTTCAGATTCCCACCACGATTGACTTAAAAATTCCCTTATATCTTACAAAATACCCATTATGTATACAAAAAAATGAAACAATTTAGTAGTAAATCACATTTCTAGACTTACTGTGGATTTGGTTTCATTATAAAAATTACATTTTACGAGAAAAATGAGTTTTTGTAAAGTGCGCCCATGTAACACATATGCGCTAATTTCAAAATTTACTGAAAATCTGAATAAATTTCTAATTATAGACAAAAAAATGGTTTCATTTAGTAGTAACACACATTCTTAGACTAACTGTGGTATTCATTTTATTATAAAAAATATATTTTATGAGAAAAAAGGGATATCGTATGGGTCGCAAATATGGTACGTGTGAGTTCAGATTCCCACCACGATTGACTTAAAAATTCCCTTATAGCTTACAAAATACCTAATATGTATACCAAAAAATGATACAATTTAGTAGTAAATCATATTTCTAGACTTACTGTTTATTTGGTTTCATTATAAAAAATATATTTTACGAGAAAAATGAGTTTTTGTAAAGTGCGTTCAAGAAACACATATACACTAATTTCAAAATTTACTGAAAATCTGAATAAATTTCCTGTATATGCACAAACAAATGATTTTATTTAGTAGTAAATAACATTCTTAGACTAACTGTGGTATTCATTTTATTATAAAAAATATATTTTATGAGAAAAAAGGGATATCGTATGAGTCGCCCATATGGTACGTGTGACTTCAGATTCCCCCCACGATTGACTTAAAAATTCCCTTATATCTTACAAAATACCTAATATGTATACAAAAAAATGATACAATTTAGTAGTAAATCACATTTCTAGACTTACTGTGGATTTGGTTTCATTATAAAAAATATATTTTACGAGAAAAATGAGTTTTTGTAAAGTGCGTTCAAGTAACACATAACGCTAATTTCAAAATTTACTCAAAATCTGAATAAACTTCCAGTATATGCAAAAACAAATGGTTTCATTTAGTAGTAAATCACATTCTAAGACTAACTGTGGTATTCATTTTATTATAAAAAATATATTTTATGAGTAAAAGGGATATCGTATGGGTCGCCCATATGGTACGTGTGACTTCAGATTCCCCACACGATTGACTTAAATATTCCCTTATATCTTACGAAATACCTAATATGTATACAAAAAAATGAAACAATTTATTAGTAAATCACATTTCTAGACTTACTGTGGATTTGGTTTCATTATAAAAATATATTTTATGAGAAAAGTGAGTTTTTGTAAAGTGCGCGCATGTAACACATATACGCTAATTTCAAAATTTACTGAAAATCTGAATAAATTTCCAGATTATAGACAAACAAATGGTTTCGTTTAGTAGTAAATCACATTCTTAGACTAACTGTGGTATTCATTATATTATAAAAATATATTTTATGAGAAAAAAGGGATATCGTATAGGTCGCCCATATGGTACGTGTGACTTCAGATTCCCCCACCATTGACTTAAAAATTCCTTATATCTTACAAAATACCTAATATGTATACAAAAATGATACAATTTAGTAGTAAATCCCATTTTTGGCCTACTGTGGATTTGGTTTCATTATGAAAAATATATTTTACGAGAAAAATGAGTTTTTGTAAAGTGCGCCCATGTAACACATATACGCTAATTTTAAAATTTACTGAAATTCTGAATAAATTTCCAGATTATAGACAAACAAATGCTTTTAATTTAGTAGTAACACACATTCTTAGACTAACTGTGGTATTCATTTTATTATAAAAAATATATTTTATGAGAAAAAAGGGATATCGTATGGGTAGCAAATATGGTACGTGTGAGTTCAGTTTCCCACCACGATTAACTTAAAAATTCCCTTATATCTTACAAAATACCCTTTATGTATACAAAAAAATGATACAATTTAGTAGTAAATCACATTTCCAGACTTACTGTGGATTTGGTTTCATTATAAAAATATATTTTATGAGAAAAGTGAGTTTTGTAAAGTGCGCCCATGTAACACATATACGCTAATTTCAAATTTTACTGAAAATCTGAATAAATTTCCTTATTATAGACTAACAAGTGGTTTCGTTTAGTAGTAAATCACATTCTTAGACTAACTGTTGTGTTCATTTTATTATAAAAAATATATTTTATGAGAAAAAGGGATATCGTATGGGTCGCAAATATGGTACGTGTTAGTTCAGATTCCCACCACGATTAACTTAAAAATTCCCTTATATCTTAAAAAATACCTTATATGTATACAAAAAAATGAAACAATTTAGTAATAAATCACATTTATAGACTTACTGTGGATTTGGTTCCATTATAAAAAATATATTTTACGAGAAAAATGAGTTTTTGTAAAGTACGTTCAAGTAACACATAACGCTAATTTCAAAATTTACTCAAAATCTGAATAAATTCCCCATATTTGCACAACCAAATGGTTTCATTTAGTAGTAAATCACATTCTTAGACTAACTGTGGTATTCATTTTATTATAGAAAATATATTTTATGAGAAAAAAGGGATAACCTATGGTTCGCAAATGTGGTACGTGTGAGTTCAGATTCCCACCACGATTGACTTAAAAATTCCCTTATATCTTACAAAATACCCATTATGTATACAAAAAAATGAACAATTTAGTAGTAAATCACATTTCTGGACATACTGTGGATTTGGTTTCATTATAAAAATTATATTTTACGAGAAAAATGAGTTTTTGTAAAGTGCGCCAAGTAACACATATACGCTAATTTTAAAATTTACTGAAAATCTGAATAAATTTCCAGATTATAGACAAACAAATGCTTTTTATTTAGTAGTAACACACATTCTTAGACTAACTGTGGTATTCATTTTATTATAAAAAATATATTTTATGAGAAAAAAACGATATCGTATAGGTCGCCCATCTGGTACGTGTGACTTCAGATTCCCCCCACGATTGACTTAAAAATTCCCTTATATCTTACAAAATACCTAATATGTATACATAAAAATGATACAATTTAGTAGTAAATCATTTTTCTGGACTTACTGTGGATTTTGTTTCATTATAAAAAATACATTTTACGAGAAAAATGAGTTTTTGTAAAGAGGGCCCATGTAACACATATACGCTAATTTTAAAATTTACTGAAATTCTGAATAAATTTCCGGATTATAGACAAACAAATGCTTTTTATTTAGTAGTAACACACATTCTTAGACTAACTGTGGTATTCATTTTATAATAAAAAATATATTTTATGAGAAAAAAGGGATATCGTATGGGTCGCAAATATGGTACGTGTGAGTTCAGATTCCCACCACGATTGACTTAAAAATTCCCTTATATCTTACTAAATACCCTTTATGTATACAAAAAAATGATACAATTTAGTAGTAAATCACATTTCCAGACTTACTGTGGATTTGGTTTCATTATAAAAAATATATTTTACGAGAAAAATGAGTTTTTGTAAAGTGCGTTCAAGAAACACATAACGCTAATTTCAAAATTTACTCAAAATCTGAATACATTTCCAGTATTTGCACAACCAAATGGTTTCATTTAGTAGTAAATCACATTCTAAGACTAACTGTGATATTCATTTTATTATAAAAAATATATTTTATGAGTAAAAAGGGATATCGTATGGGACGCCCATATGGTACGTATGACTTCAGATTCCCACCAGGATTGACTTAAAAATTCCCTTATATCTTACAAAATACCCAACATGTATACAAACAAATGATACAATTTAGTAGTAAATCACTTATCTAGACTTACTGTGGATTTGGTTTCATTATAAAAAATATATTTTACGAGAAAAATGAGTTTTTGTAAAGTGCGTTCAAGTAACACATAACGCTAATTTCAAAATTTACTCAAAATCTGAATAAATTTCCAGTATATGCAAAAACAAATGGTTTCATTTAGTAGTAAATCACATACTAAGACTAACTGTGGTATTCATTTTATTATAAAAAATATATTTTATGAGTAAAAAGGGCTATCGTATGAGTCGCCCATATGGTACGTGTGACTTCAGATTCCCCCCACGATTGACTTAAATATTCCCTTATATCTTACAAAATACCTAATATGTATACAAAAAAATGAAACAATTTAGTAGTAAATCACATTTCTAGACTTACTGTGGATTTGGTTTCATTATAAAAAATATATTTTACGATAAAAATGTCTTTTTGTAAAGTGCGCCCATGTAACACATATACGCTAATTTCAAAATTTACTGAAAATCTGAATAAATTTCCACATTATAGGCAAACAAACGGTTTCATTTAGTTTTAACACACATTCTTAGACTAACTGTGATATTCATTTTTTTATAAAAAATATATTTTATGAGAAAAAAGGGATATGGTATGGGTCGCAAATATGGTACGTGTGAGTTCAGATTCCCACCACGATTGACTTAAAAATTCCCTTATAGCTTACAAAATACCTAATATGTATACAAAAAAATGATACAATTTAGTAGTAAATCACATTTCCAGAATTACTGTGCATTTGGTTTCATTATAAAAATATATTTTATGAGAATAGTGAGTTTTTGTAAAGTGCGCGCATGTAACACATACGCTAATTTTAAAATTTACTGAAAATCTGAATAAACTTCTATATTATAGACTAACAAGTGGTTTCGTTTAGTAGTAAATCACATTCTTAGACTAACTGTTGTCTTCATTTTATTATAAAAAATATATTTTATGAGAAAAAAGGGATATCGTATGGGTCGCAAATATGGTACGTGTGAGTTCAGTTTCCAGCCACGATTGACTTAAAAATTCCCTTATATCTTACAAAATACCTAATATGTATACATAAAAATGATACAATTTTATAGTAAATCATATTTCTAGACTTACTGTGGAATTGGTTTCATTATAAAAAATACATTTTACGAGAAAAATGAGTTTTTGTAAACAGGGCCCATGTAACATATATACGCTAATTTTAAAATTTACTGAAATTCTGAATAAATTTCCAGATTATAGACAAACAAATGCTTTTCATTTAGTAGTAACACACATTCTTAGACTAACTGTGGTATTCATTTTATTATAAAAAATATATTTTATGAGAAAAAAGGGATATCGTATGGGTCGCAAATATGGTACGTGTGAGTTCAGTTTCCCACCACGATTGACTTAAAAATTCCCTTATATCTTACAAAATACTCATTATGTATACAAAAAAATGATACAATTTAGTAGTAAATCACATTTCCAGACTTACTGTGGATTTGGTTTCATTATAAAAATTATTTTATGAGAAAAGTGAGTTTTTGTAAAGTGCGCCCATGTAACACATATACGCTAATTTCAAATTTTACTGAAAATCTGAATAAATATCCATATTATAGACTAACAAGTGGTTTCGTTTAGTAGTAAATCACATTCTTAGACTAACTGTTGTCTTCATTTTATTCTAAAAAATATATTTTATGAGAAAAAAGGGATATCGTATGGGTCGCAAATATGGTACGTGTTAGTTCAGATTCCCACCACGATTAACTTAAAAATTCCCTTATATCTTACAAAATACCTAATATGTATACAAAAAAAATGAAACAATTTAGTAATAAATCACATTTATAGACTTACTGTGGATTTGGTTTCATTATAAAAAATATATTTTACGAGAAAAATGAGTTTTTGTAAAGTGCGTTCAAGTAACACATAACGCTAATTTCAAAATTTACTCAAAATCTGAATAAATTTCCCGTATTTGCACAACCAAATGGTTTCATTTAGTAGTAAATCACATTCTTAGACTAACTGAGGTATTCATTTTTTTATAAAAAATATATTTTATGTGAAAAAAGGGATAACGTATGGGTCGCCCATACGGTACGTGTGAGTTCAGATTCCCACCACGATTGACTTAAAAATTCCCTTATATCTTACAAAATACCCATTATGTATACAAAAAAATGAAACAATTTAGTAGTAAATCACATTTCTGGACATACTGTGGATTTGGTTTCATTATAAAAATTATATTTTACGAGAAAAATGAGTTTTTGTAAAGTGCGCCAAGTAACACATATACGCTAATTTTAAAATTTACTGAAAATCTGAATAAATTTCCAAATTATAGACAAACAAATGGTTTTATTTAGTAATAACACACATTCTTAGACAAACTGTGGTATTCATTTTATTATAAAAAATATATTTTATGAGAAAAAAAGGATATCGTATAGGTCGCCCATCTGGTACGTGTGACTTCAGATTCCCCCCACGATTGACTTAAAAATTCCCTTATATCTTACAAAATACCTAATATGTATACATAAAAATGATACAATTTAGTAGTAAATCATATTTCTAGACTTACTGTGGATTTGGTTTCATTATAAAAAATACATTTTACGAGAAAAATGAGTTTTTGTAAAGAGGGCCCATGTAACACATATACGCTAATTTTAAAATTTACTGAAATTCTGAATAAATTTCCAGATTATAAACAAACAAATGCTTTTAATTTAGTAGTAACGCACATTCTTAGACTAACTGTGGTATTCATTTTATTACAAAAAATATATTTTATGAGAAAAAAGGGATATCGTATGGGTAGCAAATATGGTACGTGTGAGTTCAGTTTCCCACCACGATTAACTTAAAAATTCCCTTATATCTTACAAAATACCCATTATGTATACAAAAAAATGATACAATTTAGTAGTAAATCACATTTCCAGACTTACTGTGGATTTGGTTTCATTATAAAAATATATTTTACGAGAAAAGTGAGTTTTTGTAAAGTGCGCCCATGTAACACATAACGCTAATTTCAAAATTTACTCAAAATCTGAATACATTTCCGGTATTTGCACAACCAAATGGTTTCATTTAGTAGTAAATCACATTCTAAGACTAACTGTGGTATTCATTTTATTATAAAAAATATATTTTATGAGTAAAAAGGGATATCGTATGGGACGCCCATATGGTACGTATGACTTCAGATTCCCACCAGGATTGACTTAAAAATTCCCTTATATCTTACAAAATACCCGACATGTATACAAAAAAATGATACAATTTACTAGTAAATCACTTATCTAGACTTACTGTGGATTTTGTTTCATTATAAAAAATATATTTTACGAGAAAAATGAGTTTTTGTAAAGTGCGTTCAAGTAACACATAACGCTAATTTCAAAATTTACTCAAAATCTGAATAAATTTCCAGTATATGCAAAAACAAATGGTTTCATTTAGTAGTAAATCACATTCTAAGACTAACTGTGGTATTCATTTTATTATAAAAAATATATTTTATGAGTAAAAAGGGCTATCGTATGAGTCGCCCATATGGTACGTGTGACTTCAGATTCCCCCCACGATTGACTTAAATATTCCCTTATATCTTACAAAATACCTAATATGTATACAAAAAAATGAAACAATTTAGTAGTAAATCACATTTCTAGACTTACTGTGGATTTGGTTTCATTATAAAAAATATATTTTACGATAAAAATGTCTTTTTGTAAAGTGCGCCCATGTAACACATATACGCTAATTTCAAAATTTACTGAAAATCTGAATAAATTTCCCCATTATAGGCAAACAAACGGTTTCATTTAGTTTTAACACACATTCTTAGACTAACTGTGATATTCATTTTTTTATAAAAAATATATTTTATGAGAAAAAAGGGATATCGTATGGGTCGCAAATATGGTACGTGTGAGTTCAGATTCCCACCACGATTGACTTAAAAATTCCCTTATAACTTATAAAATACCCTTTATGTATACAAAAAAAATGATACAATTTAGTAGTAAATCACATTTCCAGACTTACTGTGGATTTGGTTTCATTATAAAAAATATATTTTACGAAAAAAGTGAGTTTTTGTAAAGTGCGCCAAGTAACACATATACGCTAATTTTAAAATTTACTGAAAATCTGAATAAATTTCGTGATTATAGACAAACAAATGGTTTCATTTAGTTATAACACACATTCTTAGACTAACTGTGGTATTCATTTTATTATAAAAAATATATTTTATGAGAAAAAAGGGATATCGTATAGGTCGCCCATATGGTACGTGTGACTTCAGATTCCCCCCACCATTGACTTAAAAATTCCCTTATATCTTACAAAATACCTAATATGTATACATAAAAATGATACAATTTAGTAGTAAATCATATTTCTAGACTTACTGTGGATTTGGTTTCATTATAAAAAATACATTTTACGAGAAAAATGAGTTTTTGTAAAGAGGGCCCATGTAACACATATACGCTAATTTTAAAATTTACTGAAATTCTGAATAAATTTCCAGATTATAGACAAACAAATGCTTTTAATTTAGTAGTAACACACATTCTTAGACTAACTGTGGTATTCATTTTATTACAAAAAATATATTTTATGAGAAAAAAGGGATATCGTATGGGTAGCAAATATGGTACGTGTGAGTTCAGTTTCCCACCACGATTAACTTAAAAATTCCCTTATATCTTACAAAATACCTAATATGTATACAAAAAAATGATACAATTTAGTAGTAAATCACATTTCCAGACTTACTGTGGATTTGGTTTCATTATAAAAATATATTTTATGAGAAAAGTGAGTTTTGTAAAGTGCGCCCATGTAACACATATACGCTAATTTCAAATTTTACTGAAAATCTGAATAAATTTCCATATTATAGAATAACAAGTGGTTTCGTTTAGTAGTAAATCACATTCTTAGACTAACTGTTGTCTTCATTTTATTCTAAAAAATATATTTTATGAGAAAAAAGGGATATCGTATGGGTCGCAAATATGGTACGTGTTAGTTCAGATTCCCACCACGATTAACTTAAAAATTCCCTTATATCTTACAAAATACCTAATATGTATACAAAAAAAATGAAACAATTTAGTAATAAATCACATTTATAGACTTACTGTGGATTTGGTTTCATTATAAAAAATATATTTTACGAGAAAAATGAGTTTTTGTAAAGTGCGTTCAAGTAACACATAACGCTAATTTCAAAATTTACTCAAAATCTGAATAAATTTCCCGTATTTGCACAACCAAATGGTTTCATTTAGTAGTAAATCACATTCTTAGACTAACTGTGGTATTCATTTTTTTATAAAAAATATATTTTATGTGAAAAAAGGGATAACGTATGGGTCGCCCATACGGTACGTGTGACTTCAGAATTCCCACCACGATTTACTTAAAAATTCCCTTATATCTTACAAAATACCCATTATGTATACAAAAAAATGATATAATTTAGTAGTAAATCACATTTCTGGACTTACTGTGGATTTGGTTTCATTATAAAAAATATATTTTACGAGAAAAGTGAGTTTTTGTAAAGTGCGCCAAGTAACACATATACGCTAATTTTAAAATTTACTGAAAATCTGAATAAATTTCCTGATTATAGACAAACAAATGGTTTCATTTAGTTATAACACACATTCTTAGACTAACTGTGGTATTCATTTTATAATAAAAAATATATTTTATGAGAAAAAAGGGATATCGTATAGGTCGCCCATATGGTACGTGTGACTTCAGATTCCCCCCACCATTGACTTAAAAATTCCCTTATATCTTACAAAATACCTAATATGTATACATAAAAATGATACAATTTAGTAGTAAATCATATTTCTAGACTTACTGTGGATTTGGTTTCATTATAAAAAATACATTTTACGAGAAAAATGAGTTTTTGTAAAGAGGGCCCATGTAACACATATACGCTAATTTTAAAATTTACTGAAATTCTGAATAAATTTCCAGATTATAGACAAACAAATGCTTTTAATTTAGTAGTAACACACATTCTTAGACTAACTGTGGTATTCATTTTATTATAAAAAATATATTTTATGAGAAAAAAGGGATATCGTATGGGTCGCAAATATGGTACGTGTGAGTTCAGTTTCCCACCACGATTAACTTAAAAATTCCCTTATATCTTACAAAATACCCTTTATGTATACAAAAAAATGATACAATTTAGTAGTAAATCACATTTCCAGACTTACTGTGGATTTGGTTTCATTATAAAAATATATTTTATGAGAAAAGTGAGTTTTTGTAAAGTGCGCCCATGTAACACATATACGCTAATTTCAAATTTTACTGAAAATCTGAATAAATTTCCTTATTATAGACTAACAAGTGGTTTCGTTTAGTAGTAAATCACATTCTTAGACTAACTGTTGTGTTCATTTTATTATAAAAAATATATTTTATGAGAAAAAAGGGATATCGTATGGGTCGCAAATATGGTACGTGTTAGTTCAGATTCCCACCACGATTAACTTAAAAATTCCCTTATATCTTAAAAAATACCTAATATGTATACAAAAAAATGAAACAATTTAGTAATAAATCACATTTATAGACTTACTGTGGATTTGGTTCCATTATAAAAAATATATTTTACGAGAAAAATGAGTTTTTGTAAAGTACGTTCAAATAACACATAACGCTAATTTCAAAATTTACTCAAAATCTGAATAAATTCCCCATATTTGCACAACCAAATGGTTTCATTTAGTAGTAAATCACATTCTTAGACTAACTGTGGTATTCATTTTATTATAAAAAATATATTTTATGAGAAAAAAGGGATAACCTATGGTTCGCAAATGTGGTACGTGTGAGTTCAGATTCCCACCACGATTGACTTAAAAATTCCCTTATATCTTACAAAATACCCTTTATGTATACAAAAAAATGAATCAATTTAGTAGTAAATCACATTTCTAGACATACTGTGGATTTGGTTTCATTATAAAAATTATATTTTACGAGAAAAATGAGTTTTTGTAAAGTGCGCCAAGTAACACATATACGCTAATTTTAAAATTTACTGAAAATCTGAATAAATTTCCGAATTATAGACAAACAAATGGTTTTATTTAGTAATAACACACATTCTTAGACAAACTGTGGTATTCATTTTATTATAAAAAATATATTTTATGAGAAAAAAAGGATATCGTATAGGTCGCCCATCTGGTACGTGTGACTTCAGATTCCCCCCACGATTGACTTAAAAATTCCCTTATATCTTACAAAATACCTAATATGTATACATAAAAATGATACAATTTAGTAGTAAATCATATTTCTAGACTTACTGTGGATTTGGTTTCATTATAAAAAATACATTTTACGAGAAAAATGAGTTTTTGTAAAGAGGGCCCATGTAACACATATACGCTAATTTTAAAATTTACTGAAATTCTGAATAAATTTCCGGATTATAGACAAACAAATGCTTTTTATTTAGTAGTAACACACATTCTTAGACTAACTGTGGTATTCATTTTATTATAAAAAATATATTTTATGAGAAAAAAGGGATATCGTATGGGTCGCAAATATGGTACGTGTGAGTTCAGTTTCCCACCACGATTGACTTAAAAATTCCCTTATATCTTACAAAATACCCTTTATGTATACAAAAAAATGATACAATTTAGTAGTAAATCACATTTCCAGACTTACTGTGGATTTGGTTTCATTATAAAAAATATATTTTACGAGAAAAATGAGTTTTTGTAAAGTGCGTTCAAGAAACACATAACGCTAATTTCAAAATTTACTCAAAATCTGAATACATTTCCAGTATTTGCACAACCAAATGGTTTCATTTAGTAGTAAATCACATTCTAAGACTAACTGTGATATTCATTTTATTATAAAAAATATATTTTATGAGTAAAAAGGGATATCGTATGGGACGCCCATATGGTACGTATGACTTCAGATTCCCACCAGGATTGACTTAAAAATTCCCTTATATCTTACAAAATACCCGACATGTATACAAAAAAATGATACAATTTACTAGTAAATCACTTATCTAGACTTACTGTGGATTTTGTTTCATTATAAAAAATATATTTTACGAGAAAAATGAGTTTTTGTAAAGTGCGTTCAAGTAACACATAACGCTAATTTCAAAATTTACTCAAAATCTGAATAAATTTCCAGTATATGCAAAAACAAATGGTTTCATTTAGTAGTAAATCACATACTAAGACTAACTGTGGTATTCATTTTATTATAAAAATATATTTTATGAGTAAAAAGGGCTATCGTATGAGTCGCCCATATGGTACGTGTGACTTCAGATTCCCCCCACGATTGACTTAAATATTCCCTTATATCTTACAAAATACCTAATATGTATACAAAAAAATGAAACAATTTAGTAGTAAATCACATTTCTAGACTTACTGTGGATTTGGTTTCATTATAAAAAATATATTTTACGATAAAAATGTCTTTTTGTAAAGTGCGCCCATGTAACACATATACGCTAATTTAAAAATTTACTGAAAATCTGAATAAATTTCCCTATTATAGGCAAACAAACGGTTTCATTTAGTTTTAACACACATTCTTAGACTAACTGTGATATTCATTTTTTTATAAAAAATATATTTTATGAGAAAAAAGGGATATCGTATGGGTCGCAAATATGGTACGTGTGAGTTCAGATTCCCACCACGATTGACTTAAAAATTCCCTTATAACTTATAAAATACCCGTTATGTATACAAAAAAATGATATAATTTAGTAGTAAATCACATTTCTGGACTTACTGTGGATTTGGTTTCATTATAAAAAATATATTTTACGAGAAAAGTGAGTTTTTGTAAAGTGCGCCAAGTAACACATATACGCTAATTTTAAAATTTACTGAAAATCTGAGTAAATTTCCAGATTATAGACAAACAAATGGTTTCATTTAGTTATAACACACATTCTTAGACTAACTGTGGTATTCATTTTATTATAAAAAATATATTTTATGAGAAAAAAGGGATATCGTATAGGTCGCCCATATGGTACGTGTGACTTCAGATTCCCCCCACCATTGACTTAAAAATTCCCTTATATCTTACAAAATACCTAATATGTATACATAAAAATGATACAATTTAGTAGTAAATCATATTTCTAGACTTACTGTGGATTTGGTTTCATTATAAAAAATACATTTTACGAGAAAAATGAGTTTTTGTAAAGAGGGCCCATGTAACACATATACGCTAATTTTAAAATTTACTGAAATTCTGAATAAATTTCCAGATTATAGACAAACAAATGCTTTTAATTTAGTAGTAACACACATTCTTAGACTAACTGTGGTATTCATTTTATTATAAAAAATATATTTTATGAGAAAAAAGGGATATCGTATGGGTAGCAAATATGGTACGTGTGAGTTCAGTTTCCCACCACGATTAACTTAAAAATTCCCTTATATCTTACAAAATACCCTTTATGTATACAAAAAAATGATACAATTTAGTAGTAAATCACATTTCCAGACTTACTGTGGATTTGGTTTCATTATAAAAATATATTTTATGAGAAAAGTGAGTTTTGTAAAGTGCGCCCATGTAACACATATACGCTAATTTCAAATTTTACTGAAAATCTGAATAAATTTCCTTATTATAGACTAACAAGTGGTTTCGTTTAGTAGTAAATCACATTCTTAGACTAACTGTTGTGTACATTTTATTATAAAAAATATATTTTATGAGAAAAAAGGGATATCGTATGGGTCGCAAATATGGTACGTGTTAGTTCAGATTCCCACCACGATTAACTTAAAAATTCCCTTATATCTTAAAAAATACCTTATATGTATACAAAAAAATGAAACAATTTAGTAATAAATCACATTTATAGACTTACTGTGGATTTGGTTCCATTATAAAAAATATATTTTACGAGAAAAATGAGTTTTTGTAAAGTACGTTCAAGTAACACATAACGCTAATTTCAAAATTTACTCAAAATCTGAATAAATTCCCCATATTTGCACAACCAAATGGTTTCATTTAGTAGTAAATCACATTCTTAGACTAACTGTGGTATTCATTTTATTATAAAAAATATATTTTATGAGAAAAAAGGGATAACCTATGGTTCGCAAATGTGGTACGTGTGAGTTCAGATTCCCACCACGATTGACTTAAAAATTCCCTTATATCTTACAAAATACCCATTATGTATACAAAAAAATGAAACAATTTAGTAGTAAATCACATTTCTGGACATGCTGTGGATTTGGTTTCATTATAAAAATTATATTTTATGAGAAAAATGAGTTTTTGTAAAGTGCGCCAAGTAACACATATACGCTAATTTTAAAATTTACTGAAAATCTGAATAAATTTCCGGATTATAGACAAACAAATGCTTTTTATTTAGTAGTAACACACATTCTTAGACTAACTGTGGTATTCATTTTATTATAAAAAATATATTTTATGAGAAAAAAAGGATATCGTATAGGTCGCCCATCTGGTACGTGTGACTTCAGATTCCCCCCACGATTGACTTAAAAATTCCCTTATATCTTACAAAATACCTAATATGTATACATAAAAATGATACAATTTAGTAGTAAATCATATTTCTAGACTTACTGTGGATTTGGTTTCATTATAAAAAATACATTTTACGAGAAAAATGAGTTTTTGTAAAGAGGGCCCATGTAACACATATACGCTAATTTTAAAATTTACTGAAATTCTGAATAAATTTCCGGATTATAGACAAACAAATGCTTTTTATTTAGTAGTAACACACATTCTTAGACTAACTGTGGTATTCATTTTATTATAAAAAATATATTTTATGAGAAAAAAGGGATATCGTATGGGTCGCAAATATTGTACGTGTGAGTTCAGTTTCCCACCACGATTGACTTAAAAATTCCCTTATATCTTACAAAATACCCTTTATGTATACAAAAAAATGATACAATTTAGTAGTAAATCACATTTCCAGACTTACTGTGGATTTGGTTTCATTATAAAAAATATATTTTACGAGAAAAATGAGTTTTTGTAAAGTGCGTTCAAGAAACACATAACGCTAATTTCAAAATTTACTCAAAATCTGAATACATTTCCAGTATTTGCACAACCAAATGGTTTCATTTAGTAGTAAATCACATTCTAAGACTAACTGTGATATTCATTTTATTATAAAAAATATATTTTATGAGTAAAAAGGGATATCGTATGGGACGCCCATATGGTACGTGTGAGTTCAGATTCCCACCACGATTGACTTAAAAATTCCCTTATATCTTACAAAATACCCATTATGTATACAAAAAAATGAAACAATTTAGTAGTAAATCACATTTCTGGACATACTGTGGATTTGGTTTCATTATAAAAATTATATTTTACGAGAAAAATGAGTTTTTGTAAAGTGCGCCAAGTAACACATATACGCTAATTTTAAAATTTACTGAAAATCTGAATAAATTTCCAAATTATAGACAAACAAATGGTTTTATTTAGTAATAACACACATTCTTAGACAAACTGTGGTATTCATTTTATTATAAAAAATATATTTTATGAGAAAAAAGGGATATCGTATGGGTCGCAAATATGGTACGTGTGAGTTCAGTTTCCCACCACGATTGACTTAAAAATTCCCTTATATCTTACAAAATACCCTTTATGTATACAAAAAAATGATACAATTTAGTAGTAAATCACATTTCCAGACTTACTGTGGATTTGGTTTCATTATAAAAATATATTTTACGAGAAAAATGAGTTTTTGTAAAGTGCGTTTAAGAAACACATAACGCTAATTTCAAAATTTACTCAAAATCTGAATACATTTCCAGTATTTGCACAACCAAATGGTTTCATTTAGTAGTAAATCACATTCTAAGACTAACTGTGATATTCATTTTATTATAAAAAATATATTTTATGAGTAAAAAGGGATATCGTATGGGACGCCCATATGGTACGTATGACTTCAGATTCCCACCAGGATTGACTTAAAAATTCCCTTATATCTTACAAAATACACGACATGTATACAAAAAATGATACAATTTACTAGTAAATCACTTATCTAGACTTACTGTGGATTTTGTTTCATTATAAAAATATATTTTACGAGAAAAATGAGTTTTTGTAAAGTGCGTTCAAGTAACACATAACGCTAATTTCAAAATTTACTCAAAATCTGAATAAATTTCCAGTATATGCAAAAACAAATGGTTTCATTTAGTAGTAAATCACATACTAAGACTAACTGTGGTATTCATTTTATTATAAAAATATATTTTATGAGTAAAAAGGGCTATCGTATGAGTCGCCCATATGGTACGTGTGACTTCAGATTCCCCCCACGATTGACTTAAATATTCCCTTATATCTTACAAAATACCTAATATGTATACAAAAAAATGAAACAATTTAGTAGTAAATCACATTTCTAGACTTACTGTGGATTTGGTTTCATTATAAAAAATATATTTTACGAGAAAAGTGAGTTTTTGTAAAGTGCGCCAAGTAACACATATACGCTAATTTTAAAATTTACTGAAAATCTGAATAAATTTCCAGATTATAGACAAACAAATGGTTTCATTTAGTTATAACACACATTCTTAGACTAACTGTGGTATTCATTTTATTATAAAAAATATATTTTATGAGAAAAAAGGGATATCGTATAGGTCGCCCATATGGTACGTGTGACTTCAGAATACCCCATCGATTGACTTAAAAATTCCCTTATATCTTACAAAATACCTAATATGTATACAAAAATGATACAATTTAGTATTAAATCATAGTTCTAGACATACTGTGGATTTTGTTTCATTATAAAAAATACATTTTACGAGAAAAATGAGTTTTTGTAAAGAGGGCCCATGTAACACATATACGCTAATTTTAAAATTTACTGAAATTCTGAATAAATTTCCAGATTATAGACAAACAAATGCTTTTAATTTAGTAGTAACACACATTCTTAGACTAACTGTGGTATTCATTTTATTATAAAAAATATATTTTATGAGAAAAAAGGGATATCGTATGGGTAGCAAATATGGTACGTGTGAGTTCAGTTTCCCACCACGATTAACTTAAAAATTCCCTTATATCTTACAAAATACCCTTTATGTATACAAAAAAATGATACAATTTAGTAGTAAATCACATTTCCAGACTTACTGTGGATTTGGTTTCATTATAAAAATATATTTTATGAGAAAAGTGAGTTTTGTAAAGTGCGCCCATGTAACACATATACGCTAATTTCAAATTTTACTGAAAATCTGAATAAATTTCCTTATTATAGACTAACAAGTGGTTTCGTTTAGTAGTAAATCACATTCTTAGACTAACTGTTGTGTTCATTTTATTATAAAAAATATATTTTATGAGAAAAAAGGGATATCGTATGGGTCGCAAATATGGTACGTGTTAGTTCAGATTCCCACCACGATTAACTTAAAAATTCCCTTATATCTTAAAAAATACCTTCTATGTATACAAAAAAATGAAACAATTTAGTAATAAATCACATTTATAGACTTACTGTGGATTTGGTTCCATTATAAAAAATATATTTTACGAGAAAAATGAGTTTTTGTAAAGTACGTTCAAGTAACACATAACGCTAATTTCAAAATTTACTCAAAATCTGAATAAATTCCTCATATTTGCACAACCAAATGGTTTCATTTAGTAGTAAATCACATTCTTAGACTAACTGTGGTATTCATTTTATTATAGAAAATATATTTTATGAGAAAAAAGGGATAACCTATGGTTCGCAAATGTGGTACGTGTGAGTTCAGATTCCCACCACGATTGACTTAAAAATTCCCTTATATCTTACAAAATACCCATTATGTATACAAAAAAATGAACAATTTAGTAGTAAATCATATTTCTGGACATACTGTGGATTTGGTTTCATTATAAAAATTATATTTTACGAGAAAAATGAGTTTTTGTAAAGTGCGCCAAGTAACACATATACGCTAATTTTAAAATTTACTGAAAATCTGAATAAATTTCCGGATTATAGACAAACAAATGCTTTTTATTTAGTAGTAACACACATTCTTAGACTAACTGTGGTATTCATTTTATTATAAAAAATATATTTTATGAGAAAAAAAGGATATCGTATAGGTCGCCCATCTGGTACGTGTGACTTCAGATTCCCCCCACGATTGACTTAAAAATTCCCTTATATCTTACAAAATACCTAATATGTATACATAAAAATGATACAATTTAGTAGTAAATCATATTTCTAGACTTACTGTGGATTTGGTTTCATTATAAAAAATACATTTTACGAGAAAAATGAGTTTTTGTAAAGAGGGCCCATGTAACACATATACGCTAATTTTAAAATTTACTGAAATTCTGAAAAAATTTCCGGATTATAGACAAACAAATGCTTTTTATTTAGTAGTAACACACATTCTTAGACTAACTGTGGTATTCATTTTATTATAAAAAATATATTTTATGAGAAAAAAGGGATATCGTATGGGTCGCAAATATTGTACGTGTGAGTTCAGTTTCCCACCACGATTGACTTAAAAATTCCCTTATATCTTACAAAATACCCTTTATGTATACAAAAAATGATACAATTTAGTAGTAAATCACATTTCCAGACTTACTGTGGATTTGGTTTCATTATAAAAAATATATTTTACGAGAAAAATGAGTTTTTGTAAAGTGCGTTCAAGAAACACATAACGCTAATTTCAAAATTTACTCAAAATCTGAATACATTTCCAGTATTTGCACAACCAAATGGTTTCATTTAGTAGTAAATCACATTCTAAGACTAACTGTGATATTCATTTTATTATAAAAAATATATTTTATGAGTAAAAGGGATATCGTATGGGACGCCCATATGGTACGTATGACTTCAGATTCCCACCAGGATTGACTTAAAAATTCCCTTATATCTTACAAAATACCCGACATGTATACAAAAAAATGATACAATTTACTAGTAAATCACTTATCTAGACTTACTGTGGATTTTGTTTCATTATAAAAAATATATTTTACGAGAAAAATGAGTTTTTGTAAAGTGCGTTCAAGTAACACATAACGCTAATTTCAAAATTTACTCAAAATCTGAATAAATTTCCAGTATATGCAAAAACAAATGGTTTCATTTAGTAGTAAATCACATACTAAGACTAACTGTGGTATTCATTTTATTATAAAAAATATATTTTATGAGTAAAAAGGGCTATCGTATGAGTCGCCCATATGGTACGTGTGACTTCAGATTCCCCCCACGATTGACTTAAATATTCCCTTATATCTTACAAAATACCTAATATGTATACAAAAAAATGATATAATTTAGTAGTAAATCACATTTCTGGACTTACTGTGGATTTGGTTTCATTATAAAAAATATATTTTACGAGAAAAGTGAGTTTTTGTAAAGTGCGCCAAGAAACACATATACGCTAATTTTAAAATTTACTGAAAATCTGAATAAATTTCCTGATTATAGACAAACAAATGGTTTCATTTAGTTATAACACACATTCTTAGACTAACTGTGGTATTCATTTTATTATAAAAAATATATTTTATGAGAAAAAAGGGATATCGTATAGGTCGCCCATATGGTACGTGTGACTTCAGATTCCCCCCACCATTGACTTAAAAATTCCCTTATATCTTACAAAATACCTAATATGTATACATAAAAATGATACAATTTAGTAGTAAATCATATTTCTAGACTTACTGTGGATTTGGTTTCATTATAAAAAATACATTTTACGAGAAAAATGAGTTTTTGTAAAGAGGGCCCATGTAACACATATACGCTAATTTTAAAATTTACTGAAATTCTGAATAAATTTCCAGATTATAGACAAACAAATGCTTTTAATTTAGTAGTAACACACATTCTTAGACTAACTGTGGTATTCATTTTATTATAAAAAATATATTTTATGAGAAAAAAGGGATATCGTATGGGTAGCAAATATGGTACGTGTGAGTTCAGTTTCCCACCACGATTAACTTAAAAATTCCCTTATATCTTACAAAATACCCTTTATGTATACAAAAAAATGATACAATTTAGTAGTAAATCACATTTCCAGACTTACTGTGGATTTGGTTTCATTATAAAAATATATTTTATGAGAAAAGTGAGTTTTGTAAAGTGCGCCCATGTAACACATATACGCTAATTTCAAATTTTACTGAAAATCTGAATAAATTTCCTTATTATAGACTAACAAGTGGTTTCGTTTAGTAGTAAATCACATTCTTAGACTAACTGTTGTGTTCATTTTATTATAAAAAATATATTTTATGAGAAAAAAGGGATATCGTATGGGTCGCAAATATGGTACGTGTTAGTTCAGATTCCCACCACGATTAACTTAAAAATTCCCTTATATCTTAAAAAATACCTTATATGTATACAAAAAAATGAAACAATTTAGTAATAAATCACATTTATAGACTTACTGTGGATTTGGTTCCATTATAAAAAATATATTTTACGAGAAAAATGAGTTTTTGTAAAGTACGTTCAAGTAACACATAACGCTAATTTCAAAATTTACTCAAAATCTGAATAAACTCCCAATATTTGCACAACCAAATGGTTTCATTTAGTAGTAAATCACATTCTTAGACTAACTGTGGTATTCATTTTATTATAAAAAATATATTTTATGAGAAAAAAGGGATAACCTATGGTTCGCAAATGTGGTACGTGTGAGTTCATATTCCCACCACGATTGACTTAAAAATTCCCTTATATCTTACAAAATACCCATTATGTATACAAAAAAATGAAACAATTTAGTAGTAAATCACATTTCTGGACATACTGTGGATTTGGTTTCATTATAAAAATTATATTTTACGAGAAAAATGAGTTTTTGTAAAGTGCGCCAAGTAACACATATACGCTAATTTTAAAATTTACTGAAAATCTGAATAAATTTCCGAATTATAGACAAACAAATGGTTTTATTTAGTAATAACACACATTCTTAGACAAACTGTGGTATTCATTTTATTATAAAAAATATATTTTATGAGAAAAAAAGGATATCGTATAGGTCGCCCATCTGGTACGTGTGACTTCAGATTCCCCCCACGATTGACTTAAAAATTCCCTTATATCTTACAAAATACCTAATATGTATACATAAAAATGATACAATTTAGTAGTAAATCATATTTCTAGACTTACTGTGGATTTGGTTTCATTATAAAAATATATTTTACGAGAAAAATGAGTTTTTGTAAAGAGGGCCCATGTAACACATATACGCTAATTTTAAAATTTACTGAAATTCTGAATAAATTTCCGGATTATAGACAAACAAATGCTTTTTATTTAGTAGTAACACACATTCTTAGACTAACTGTGGTATTCATTTTATTATAAAAAATATTTTATGAGAAAAAAGGGATATCGTATGGGTCAAATATGGTACGTGTGAGTTCAGTTTCCCACCACGATTGACTTAAAAATTCCCTTATATCTTACAAAATACCCTTTATGTGTACAAAAAATGATACAATTTAGTAGTAAATCACATTTCCAGACTTACTGTGGATTTGGTTTCATTATAAAAATATATTTTACGAGAAAAATGAGTTTTTGTAAAGTGCGTTCAAGAAACACATAACGCTAATTTCAAAATTTACTCAAAATCTGAATACATTTCCCGTATTTGCACAACCAAATGGTTTCATTTAGTAGTAAATCACATTCTAAGACTAACTGTGATATTCATTTTATTATAAAAAATATATTTTATGAGTAAAAAGGGATATCGTATGGGACGCCCATATGGTACGTATGACTTCAGATTCCCACCACGATTGACTTAAAAATTCCCTTATATCTTACAAAATACCCATTATGTATACAAAAAAATGAAACAATTTAGTAGTAAATCACATTTCTGGACATACTGTGGATTTGGTTTCATTATAAAAATTATATTTTACGAGAAAAATGAGTTTTTGTAAAGTGCGCCAAGTAACACATATACGCTAATTTTAAAATTTACTGAAAATCTGAATAAATTTCCGAATTATAGACAAACAAATGGTTTTATTTAGTAATAACACACATTCTTAGACAAACTGTGGTATTCATTTTATTATAAAAAATATATTTTATGAGAAAAAAAGGATATCGTATAGGTCGCCCATCTGGTACGTGTGACTTCAGATTCCCCCCACGATTGACTTAAAATTTACATTATATCTTACAAAATACCTAATATGTATACATAAAAATGATACAATTTAGTAGTAAATCATATTTCTAGACTTACTGTGGATTTGGTTTCATTATAAAAAATACATTTTACGAGAAAAATGAGTTTTTGTAAAGAGGGCCCATGTAACACATATACGCTAATTTTAAAATTTACTGAAATTCTGAATAAATTTCCGGATTATAGACAAACAAATGCTTTTTATTTAGTAGTAACACACATTCTTAGACTAACTGTGGTATTCATTTTATTATAAAAAATATATTTTATGAGAAAAAAGGGATATCGTATGGGTCGCAAATATGGTACGTGTGAGTTCAGTTTCCCACCACGATTGACTTAAAAATTCCCTTATATCTTACAAAATACCCTTTATGTGTACAAAAAATGATACAATTTAGTAGTAAATCACATTTCCAGACTTACTGTGGATTTGGTTTCATTATAAAAAATATATTTTACGAGAAAAATGAGTTTTTGTAAAGTGCGTTTAAGAAACACATAACGCTAATTTCAAAATTTACTCAAAATCTGAATACATTTCCAGTATTTGCACAACCAAATGGTTTCATTTAGTAGTAAATCACATTCTAAGACTAACTGTGATATTCATTTTATTATAAAAAATATATTTTATGAGTAAAAAGGGATATCGTATGGGACGCCCATATGGTACGTATGACTTCAGATTCCCACCAGGATTGACTTAAAAATTCCCTTATATCTTACAAAATACCCGACATGTATACAAAAAAATGATACAATTTAGTAGTAAATCACTTATCTAGACTTACTGTGGATTTTGTTTCATTATAAAAAATATATTTTACGAGAAAAATGAGTTTTTGTAAAGTGCGTTCAAGTAACACATAACGCTAATTTCAAAATTTACTCAAAATCTGAATAAATTTCCAGTATATGCAAAAACAAATGGTTTCATTTAGTAGTAAATCACATACTAAGACTAACTGTGGTATTCATTTTATTATAAAAAATATATTTTATGAGTAAAAAGGGCTATCGTATGAGTCGCCCATATGGTACGTGTGACTTCAGATTCCCCCCACGATTGACTTAAATATTCCCTTATATCTTACAAAATACCTAATATGTATACAAAAAAATGAAACAATTTAGTAGTAAATCACATTTCTAGACTTACTGTGGATTTGGTTTCATTATAAAAAATATATTTTACGATAAAAATGTCTTTTTGTAAAGTGCGCCCATGTAACACATATACGCTAATTTCAAAATTTACTGAAAATCTGAATAAATTTCCTCATTATAGGCAAACAAACGGTTTCATTTAGTTTTAACACACATTCTTAGACTAACTGTGATATTCATTTTTTTATAAAAAATATATTTTATGAGAAAAAAGGGATATGGTATGGGTCGCAAATATGGTACGTGTGAGTTCAGATTCCCACCACGATTGACTTAAAAATTCCCTTATAACTTATAAAATACCCATTATGTATACAAAAAAATGATGAAATTTAGTAGTAAATCACATTTCTGGACTTACTGTGGATTTGGTTTCATTATAAAAAATATATTTTACGAGAAAAGTGAGTTTTTGTAAAGTGCGCCAAGTAACACATATACGCTAATTTTAAAATTTACTGAAAATCTGAATAAATTTCCAGATTATAGACAAACAAATGGTTTCATTTAGTTATAACACACATTCTTAGACTAACTGTGGTATTCATTTTATTATAAAAAATATATTTTATGAGAAAAAAGGGATATCGTATAGGTCGCCCATATGGTACGTGTGACTTCAGATTCCCCCCACCATTGACTTAAAAATTCCCTTATATCTTACAAAATACCTAATATGTATACATAAAAATGATACAATTTAGTAGTAAATCATATTTCTAGACTTACTGTTGATTTGGTTTCATTATAAAAAATACATTTTACGAGAAAAATGAGTTTTTGTAAAGAGGGCCCATGTAACACATATATGCTAATTTTAAAATTTACTGAAATTCTGAATAAATTTCCAGATTATAGACAAACAAATGCTTTTAATTTAGTAGTAACACACATTCTTAGACTAACTGTGGTATTCATTTTATTATAAAAAATATATTTTATGAGAAAAAAGGGATATCGTATGGGTAGCAAATATGGTACGTGTGAGTTCAGTTTCCCACCACGATTAACTTAAAAATTCCCTTATATCTTACAAAATACCCTTTATGTATACAAAAAAATGATACAATTTAGTAGTAAATCACATTTCCAGACTTACTGTGGATTTGGTTTCATTATAAAAATATATTTTATTAGAAAAGTGAGTTTTTGTAAAGTGCGCCCATGTAACACATATATGCTAATTTCAAATTTTACTGAAAATCTGAATAAATTTCCTTATTATAGACTAACAAGTGGTTTCGTTTAGTAGTAAATCACATTCTTAGACTAACTGTTGTGTTCATTTTATTATAAAAAATATATTTTATGAGAAAAAAGGGATATCGTATGGGTCATAAATATGGTACGTGTTAGTTCAGATTCCCACCACGATTAACTTAAAAATTCCCTTATATCTTAAAAAATACCTTATATGTATACAAAAAAATGAAACAATTTAGTAATAAATCACATTTATAGACTTACTGTGGATTTGGTTCCATTATAAAAAATATATTTTACGAGAAAAATGAGTTTTTGTAAAGTACGTTCAAGTAACACATAACGCTAATTTCAAAATTTACTCAAAATCTGAATAAATTCCCCATATTTGCACAACCAAATGGTTTCATTTAGTAGTAAATCACATTCTTAGACTAACTGTGGTATTCATTTTATTATAAAAAATATATTTTATGAGAAAAAAGGGATAACCTATGGTTCGCAAATGTGGTACGTGTGAGTTCAGATTCCCACCACGATTGACTTAAAAATTCCCTTATATCTTACAAAATACCCATTATGTATACAAAAAAATGAAACAATTTAGTAGTAAATCACATTTCTGGACATGCTGTGGATTTGGTTTCATTATAAAAATTATATTTTACGAGAAAAATGAGTTTTTGTAAAGTGCGTTCAAGAAACACATAACGCTAATTTCAAAATTTACTCAAAATCTGAATACATTTCCAGTATTTGCACAACCAAATGTTTTCATTTAGTAGTAAATCACATTCTAAGACTAACTGTGATATTCATTTTATTATAAAAAATATATTTTATGAGTAAAAAGGGATATCGTATGGGACGCTCATATGGTACGTATGACTTCAGATTCCCACAAGGATTGACTTAAAAATTCCCTTATATCTTACAAAATACCCGCCGTGTATACAAACAAATGATACAATTTAGTAGTAAATCACTTATCTAGACTTACTGTGGATTTTGTTTCATTATAAAAAATATATTTTACGAGAAAAATGAGTTTTTGTAAAGTGCGTTCAAGTAACACATAACGCTAATTTCAAAATTTACTCAAAATCTGAATAAATTTCCAGTATATGCAAAAACAAATGGTTTCATTTAGTAGTAAATCACATACTAAGACTAACTGTGGTATTCATTTTATTATAAAAAATATATTTTATGAGTAAAAAGGGCTATCGTATGAGTCGCCCATATGGTACGTGTGACTTCAGATTCCCCCCACGATTGACTTAAATATTCCCTTATATCTTACAAAATACCTAATATGTATACAAAAAAATGAAACAATTTAGTAGTAAATCACATTTCTAGACTTACTGTGGATTTGGTTTCATTATAAAAAATATATTTTACGATAAAAATGTCTTTTTGTAAAGTGCGCCCATGTAACACATATACGCTAATTTCAAAATTTACTGAAAATCTGAATAAATTTCCACATTATAGGCAAACAAACGGTTTCATTTAGTTTTAACACACATTCTTAGACTAACTGTGATATTCATTTTTTTATAAAAAATATATTTTATGAGAAAAAAGGGATATGGTATGGGTCGCAAATATGGTACGTGTGAGTTCAGATTCCCACCACGATTGACTTAAAAATTCCCTTATAACTTATAAAATACCTAATATGTATACAAAAAAATGAAACAATTTAGTAGTAAATCACATTTCTAGACTTACTGTGGATTTGGTTTCATTATAAAAAATATATTTTACGAGAAAAATGAGTTTTTGTAAAGTGCGCCCATGTAACACATATACGCTAATTTTAAAATTTACTGAAAATCTGAATAAATTTCCATATTATAGACTAACAAGTGGTTTCGTTTAGTAGTAAATCACATTCTTAGACTAACTGTTGTCTTCATTTTATTATAAAAAATATATTTTATGAGAAAAAAGGGATATCGTATGGGTCGCAAATATGGTACGTGTGAGTTCAGTTTCCCACCACGATTGACTTAAAAATTCCCTTATATCTTATAAAATACAATCAAAAAGACACAAAATTTATTTTTAAGGGGGGTTGATTAAGACATTTTAGGTGAGAATAAATGTCTGGCACCAAACTGAATCTTGTAGAGGAGACTGTTGCGCACATTTTGTCGTATTAATATTTAAGATAGTTGGTTGGAGTCGCAACACTCCTCATTTTTCTAATATTTGACCGATATGGTTTAAAATTTTGACTTTTTAAAGGAGGGGGGTTTATTATGAGACTTTAGTTACTAGAAATGTGTGGAACCAAACTGAATCATTTAGAGGAGACTTTTATGAACATTTTGATGTAGTAATATTTAAGATCCCATTGTTGGAGTCATAACATTCCTCAATTTTGTAAAATACAAACAAAAACACACAAAATTCGATTTAAAAGTGGGGGGGGGGTGATTAGGACATTTTAGGTGTCAAGAAATATCTGGAACCAAACAGAATTCTGAAGAAGAGACTATTGCAAACATTTTGATTTAATAATATTTAAGATCCCATGGTTGAAATCTCATAATACTCTTCAATTTTCTAAAATACGATAAAAAAACAAAAGTTTAATACTTTATAAAGGAGGGGGTATTAGGACATTTTAGAGGACTATAAATGTCTTGAATCAAACTGAATCTTATAGAGGAGACTTTATCGAACATTTTCATGTATTAATATTTAAGATCCTATGGTTGGAGTTCGAATTCTTCTCAATTTTTTAAAATCCGACCAAAAAGACAAAAAATTTGAATTCTTAAAAAAGGAAAGGGGGCTCATTAGGACAAATTAAAACACTATAGATGTCTTGAACCAAATTGAATCTTGTAGAGGATACGGATGCGAACATTTTGATGTATTAAAATTAAAGATCGCATGGTTAGGATTGTAACACTCCTCAAATATGTAAACTCCAACCAAAACGACCGAAAAATTTGAATTCTTAAAAAATGGGGGGACGTGACTAGGTCCTTTTAGGTGACTAGAAATGTCTGGAGCCAAATTAAATCTTGTAGAGGACACTGTTGCGAACAATTTTATGTATTTATATTAAAGATCCCATTGTTGGGGTGAAAACTCTCCTCAATTTTTTGAAATACAATCAAAAAACACAAAATTGATTTTTAAGAGGGGTTGATTAGGACATTTTAGGTGAGAAGAAAAATCTGGCACCAAACTGAATCTTTCAGAGGAGACTGTTGCGCACATTTTGACGTATTAAAATTTAAGATACCATGGTTGGAGTCGCAACACACTTCATTTTACTAAAATTTGACCGAAAAGATTTAAAAATTTGTCTTTTTAAAGGAGGGGGGTTTATCATGAGACTTTAGTTACTAGAAATGTGTGGAACCAAACTGTTTCATTTAGAGGAGACATTTATGAACATTTTGATGTAATAATGTTTAAGATCCCATCGTTGGAGTCATAACATTCCTCAATGTTCTAAAATACAAACAAAAACACACAAAATTCACTTTTAAAGTGGGGGATGATTAGGATATTTTAGGTGTCAAGAAATGTCTGGAAGCCAACTGTGTTCTGAAGAGGAGACTATTGCAAACATTTTAATGTATTAATATATATTTAAGATCCCATGAAAGAAATCATAACACTCCACAATTTCCTAAAAAACGATAAAAAAACATATGTTTAATACTTTATTGAGGGGGGTGGTTATGAGGACATTTTAAAAGGCTAGAAATGTCAAATAAACTAAATCTTGTAGAGGCGAATTTTTCGAATATTTTCATGGTTTAATATTTAAGATCCTATGGTTGGAATTGTAGTTCTTCTCAATTTTTTAAAAACTAACCAAAAAGACAAAAAATTTGAATTCTTTAAAAAAGAAAGTGGGCTGATTAGGACATTTTAGAACACTACAGATGTCTGGAACCAAATTGAATCTTGTAGAGGATACAGATGCGAAACTTTTTTATGTATTAAAATTAAAGATCGCATGGTTGGGGTCGTAATACTCCTCAATTATTTAAAATACAATCAAAAAGACACAAAATTGAGTTTTTAGGGGGGTTGATTAAGACATTTTAGGTGAGAAGAAAAATCTGGCACCAAACTGAATCTTTCAGAGGAGACTATTGTGCACATTTTGACGTATTAATATTTAAGATAGTTGGTTGGAGTCGCAACACTCCTCATTTTTCTAATATTTGACCGAAAAGATTTAAAATTTTGACTTTTTAAAGGAGGGGGGTTTATTATGAGACTTTAGTTACTAGAAATGTGTGGAACCAAACTGAATCATTTAGAGGAGACTTTTATGAACATTTTGATGTAGTAATATTTAAGATCCCATGGTTGGAGTCGTAACATTCCTCAATTTTGTAAAATACAAACAAAAACCCACAAAATTCGCTTTAAAAGTGGGGGGGGGTGATTAGGACATTTTAGGTGTCAAGAAATATCTGGAACCAAACAGAATTCTGAAGAAGAGACTATTGCAAACATTTTGATGTAATAATATTTAAGATCCCATGGTTGAAATCTCATAATACTCTTCAATTTTCTAAAATACGATAAAAAAACAAAAGTTTAATACTTTATAAAGGAGGGGGTATTAGGACATTTTAGAGGACTAGAAATGTCTTGAATCAAACTGAATCTTATAGAGGAGACTTTATCGAACATTTTCATGTATTAATATTTAAGATCCTATGGTTGGAGTTCGAATTCTTCTCAAATTTTTAAAATCCGACCAAAAAGAAAAAAAATTTGAATTCTTAAAAAAGGAAAGGGGGCTCATTAGGACATTTTAAAACACTATAGATGTCTTGAACCAAATTGAATCTTGTAGAGGATACTGATGCGAACACTTTGATGTATTAAAATTAAAGATCGCATGGTTAGGATTGTAACACTCCTCAAATATGTAAACTCCAACCAAAACGACCGAAAAATTTGAATTCTTAAAAAATGGGGGTACGTGACTAGGTCCTTTTAGGTGACTAGAAATGTCTGGAGCCAAATTAAATCTTGCAGAGGACACTGTTGCGAACAATTTTATGTATTTATATTAAAGATCCCATTGTTGGGGTGAAAACTCTCCTCAATTTTTTGAAATACAATCAAAAAGACACAAAATTGATTTTTAAGAGGGGTTGATTAGGACATTTTAGGTGAGAAGAAAAATCTGGCACCAAACTGAATCTTTCAGAGGAGACTGTTGCGAACATTTTTATGTAATAACATTGAAGATACCATGGTTGGAGTCGCAACACTCTTCATTTTACTAAAAGTTGACCGAAAAGATTTAAAAATTTCACTTTTTAAAGGAGGGGGGTTTATCATGAGACTTTAGTTACTAGAAATGTGTGGAACCAAACTGAATCATTTAGAGGAGACTTTTATGAACATTTTGATGTAGTAATATTTAAGATCCCATCGTTGGAGTCATAACACTCCTCAATTTTCCAAAATACAATAAAAAAGACACAAAATTCACTTTAATATTGGATGGTGATTTTCACATTTTAGGTGTCTAGAATTGTCTGGAACCAAACTGAATTTTAAAGAAGAAACTATTGCAGACATTTTGATGTATTAATATGTAAGATCCCATGGTTGAAATCATAATACACCTCAATTTCCCAAAATATGATAAAAAAAACAAAAGTTTAATACTTTATAGAGGGGGGGCCGTATTAGGAAGTTTTGGAGAACTAGAAATGTCTTGAATCAAACTGAATCTTATAGAGATGACTTTTTCGAACATTTTCATGTATTAATATTTAAGATCCTATGGTTGGAGTTGGAATTCTTCTCAATTTTTTAAAATTCGACTGAAAATACAAAAAATTTGAATTCTTAAAAAAGGAAAGGGGGCTTATTAGGACATTTTAAAACACTATAGATGTCTTGAACCAAATTGAATCTTGTAGAGGATACTGATGCGAACATTTTGATGTATTAAAATTAAAGATCGCATGGTTAGGATTGTAACACTCCTCAAATATGTAAACTCCAACCAAAACGACCGAAAAATTTGAATTCTTAAAAAATGGGGGGACGTGACTAGGTCCTTTTAGGTGACTAGAAATGTCTGGAGCCAAATTAAATCTTGTAGAGGACACTGTTGCGAACAATTTTATGTATTTATATTAAAGATCCCATTGTTGGGGTTAAAACTCTCCTCAATTTTTTGAAATACAATCAAAAAACACAAAATTGATTTTTAAGAGGGGTTGATTAGGACATTTTAGGTGAGAAGAAAAATCTGGCACCAAACTGAATCTTTCAGAGGAGACTGTTGCGCACATTTTGACGTATTAATATTTAAGATACCATGGTTGGAGTCGCAACACTCTTCATTTTACTAAAATTTGACCGAAAAGATTTAAAAATTTGACTTTTTAAAGGAGGGGGGTTTATCATGAGACTTTAGTTACTAGAAATGTGTGGAACCAAACTGAATCATTTAGAGGAGACTTTTATGAACATTTTGATGTAATAATATTTAAGATCCCATCGTTGGAGTCATAACATTCCTCAATGTTCTAAAATACAAACAAAAACACACAAAATTCACTTTTAAAGTGGGGGATGATTAGGATATTTTAGGTGTCAAGAAATGTCTGGAAGCCAACTGTGTTCTGAAGAGGAGACTATTGCAAACATTTTAATGTATTAATATATATTTAAGATCCCATGAAAGAAATCATAACACTCCACAATTTCCTAAAAAACGATAAAAAAACATATGTTTAATACTTTATTGAGGGGGGTGGTTATGAGGACATTTTAAAGGGCTAGAAATGTCAAATCAAACTGAATCTTGTAGAGGCGAATTTTTCGAACATTTTCATGCACTGATGTTTAAGATTGTATGGTTGGAGTAGTAGCTCTTCTGAATTTTCTAAAATCCGTCCAAAACGACACAAAAATTTGAATTCTTAAAAAAGGAAAGGGGGCTCATTAGAACATTTTAAAACACTATAGATGTCTGGAACCAAATTGAATCTTGTAGAGGATACCGATGCGAACACTTTGATGTATTAAAATTAAAGATCGCATGGTTAGGATTCTAACACTCCTCAAATATGTAAAATCCAACCAAAACGACCGAAAAATTTGAATTCTTAAAAAATGGGGGGACGTGACTAGGTCCTTTTAGGTGACTAGAAATGTCTGGAGCCAAATTAAATCTTGTAGAGGACACTGTTGCGAACAATTTTATGTATTTATATTAAAGATCCCATGGTTGGGGTGAAACCTCTCCTCAATTTTTTGAAATACAATCAAAAATACACAAAATTGATTTTTAAGAGGGGTTGATTAGGACATTTTAGGTGAGAAGAAAAATCAGGCACCAAACTGAATCTTTCAGAGGAGACTGTTGCGCACATTTTGACATATTAATATTTAAGATACCATGGTTGGAGTCGCAACACTCTTCATTTTACTAAAAGTTGACCGAAAAGATTTAAAAATTTGACTTTTTAAAAGAGGGGGGTTTATCATGAGACTTTAGTTACTAGAAATGTGTGTAACCAAACTGAATCATTTAGAGGAGACTTTTATGAACATTTTGATGTAGTAATATTTAAGATCCCATCGTTGGAGTCATAACACTCCTCAATTTTCCAAAATACAATAAAAAAGACACAAAATTCACTTTAATATTGGATGGTGATTTTCACATTTTAGGTGCCTAGAATTGTCTGGAACAAAACTGAATTTTAAAGAAGAAACTATTGCAGACATTTTGATGTATTAATATGTAAGATCCCATGGTTGAAATCATAATACACCTCAATTTCCCAAAATATGATAAAAAAAACAAAAGTTTAATACTTTATAGAGGGGGGGCTTATTAGGAAGTTTTGGAGAACTAGAAATGTCTTGAATCAAACTAAATCTTATAGAGATAACTTTTTCGAACATTTTCATGTATTAATATTTAAGATCCTATGGTTGGAGTTGGAATTCTTCTCAATTTTTTAAAATTCGACCGAAAATACAAAAAATTTGAATTCTTAAAAAAGGAAAGGGGGCTTATTAGGACATTTTAAAACACTATAGATGTCTGGAACCAAATTGAATCTTGTAGAGGATACTGATGCGAACACTTTGATGTATACCAAAATTAAAGATCGCATGGTTAGGATCGTAACTCTCCTCAAATATGTAAAATCCAACCAAAACGACCGAAAAATTTGAATTCTTAAGAAATTAGGTGGGAAGAAATGTCTGCCACCAAACTGAATCTTGCAGAGGAGACTGTTGCGCATATTTTTAAGTATTAATATTTAAGATTGTTGGTTGGAGTCGCAACACTCCTCATTTTTCTAATATTTGACCGAAAAGATTTAAAAATTTGACTTTTTAAATGGGGGGGGGTTGATTATGAAACTTTAGTTACTAGAAATGTTGGGAACCAAACTGAATCTTTTAGAGGAGACTTTTATGAACATTTTGATGTAGTAATATTTAAGATTACTTTGATGGAGTCATAACACTCCTCAATTTTCTAAAATACAAACAAAAACACACAAAATTCAATTTTATAGCTGGGGTGATTAGGGCAATTTAGGTGTAAAGAAATGTCTGGAAACCAACTGATTTCTGAAGGAGACTATTGCAAACCCTTTGATGTAATAATATTTAAGATCCCATGGTTAAAATTATAACACTCCTCAATTTCCTAAAATACTATAAAAAAACATAAGTTTAATAATTTATAGAGGGGGGGGGGGTTATTAGGACAATTTAGATGCCCAGACATGTCTTGAATCAAATTGAATCTTAAAGCGGCGACTTTTTCGATCATTTTCATGTATTAATATTTTAGATCCTATGGTTGGAGTGTTAGCTCTTCTCAATTTTCTAAGATCTGAACAAAAAACACAAAAATTTGAAATCTTAAAAAAGAAAGGGGGCTGATTAGGACATTTTAGACGACAAGTGATGTCTGGAACCAAATTGAATGTGGAAGAGGACACTGATGCGAACATATTGATGTATTAATATTAAAGATCGCATTGTTGGTGTCGTAAGACTCCTCAAATATCTAAAATCCAATCAAAAAGACCGAAAAATTTGAATTCTTAAAAAAGGGACGGAGGTGATTAAGTCTTTTTAGGTGACTAGAAATGTCTGGAGCCAAATTAAATTTTAGACGAGACAGTTACGAACATTTTTATGTATTAATATTGAAGATACCATGCTTTGAATCATAACACTCCTCAGTTTTTAAAAATACACTTAAAAAGACACAAAATTGATTTTTAAGGGGGGTTGATTAGAAAATTTTAGGTGAGAAGAAATGTCTGGCAACAAACTAAATCTTGCAGAGGAGACTGTTGCGAACACAATGACGTATTAATATTTAAGATCCTATGGTTGAAGTCGGTGCACTTCCGATTTTTTAAAATTTGCCGGAAAAGACATTATAATTTGAATTTTTAAAAAATGTTGGGAGCTGATTAGTACATTTTAGAACACTTTAGTTGTCTGGAATCGAATTGAATCTCATAGAGGACACTGTTGCAAAATTCATTATGTATTATTATTTAAGATCCCATGATTAGAGCCGTATCACTCTTCAAATATTTAAAATCCAACCAAAAACACCAAATTTTAATATATTTAAAGGGGTGGGGTGATTAGGACATTTCAGGAAACTAGAGATGTCTGGGGCAAAACTGATTCTTGTATAGGACACTGTTGCAAATATTTTGATTTATTAATATTTAACATCCCATGGTTTAAGTTCTAGCATTCCTCAATTTTCAAAAATCTAAACAAAAATGCTTAAAAAATTAAAGGGGGCGTGATTAGGTAATTTTAGGTGCCTAGAAATGTCTGGAGCCAAACTGAATCTTGTAGTGGAAACTGTTACGAACATTTTCATGTATTAATATTTAAGATCCTAAGGTTGGAGTCGGTGCTTTCCTAAATTTCTAAAATCCGACCAAAGAGACACAAGAATTAGAATTCTTAAAAAAGGTTTGTAGGGGCTGATTAGGACATTTTAGAACACTAGATACGTTTAGAACCAAATTGTGTCTTATAGAAGACACTTTTGCGAGTATTTTGATGTATTAATAATTAAGATCCCATGGTTAGAGGTGTATACCTTATCAATTATCTAAAATCCAACCAAAAAGACCGAAGAATTTGGATTCTTTAAAAGGGGGGGGGTGTATAGGAAATTTTAGGAGACTAGAGATGTCTGTGACCAAAATATTTCTGGTAGAGGATACATTTGCGAACATATTGATGTATTAGTATTTAAGACCATAATGGTTGAAATGTTAACACTCCCCAATTTTTTCAAATACAATCAAAATTACACAAAATTTATTTTTATAAGGGGGAGATCAAGGCATTTTAGGTGTCCAGAAATGTCAAGCACCAAGCCGAATCTTTTTGGAGACTGATGCGCATATTTTGACGTATTAATATTTAAGATACCATGGTTGGAGTCGCAACACTCCTCATTTTTCTTAAATTTGACCGAAATGATTTAAAAATTTGACTTTTTAAAGGGTGGGGGGGTTGATTATGAGACTTAAAATACTAGAAATGTATGGAACCAATTTGGATCATTTAGAGGAGACATTTATGAACATTTTGATATACTAATATTTAAGATCCCATGGTTGGAGTCATAACACTCCTCAATTTTCTATAAAAACAATCAAAAAGACAAAAAATTCACTTTAACAGTGGGGGGGGGGGTGACTAGGACATTTTAGGTGTCAAGAAATATCTGGAACCAAACTGAATTCTGAAGAAGAGACTATTGCAAACATTATGATGTAATAATATTTAAGATCCCATGGTTGAAATCTCAATATACACTTCAATTTCCGAAAATACGATAAAAAAACGAAAGTTTAATACTTTATAAAGGGGGGGTATTAGGACATTTTAGAGGACTATAAATGTCTTGAATCAAACTGAATATTATAGAGGCGACTTTATCGAACATTTTAATATATTAATATTTATGATCCTATGGTTGGAGTTGGAATTATTCTCAATTTTTTAAAATCCAACCGAAAACACAAATAATTTGAATTCTTAAAAAAGGAAAGGGGGCTCATTAGGACATTTTAAAACACTATACATGTCTGGAACCAAATTGAATCTTGTAGAAGATATTGATGCGAAAACTTTGATGTATTAAAATTAAAGATCGCATGGTTGGGATCGTAACACTCCTCAAATATCTAAAATCCAACCAAAACGACCGAAAAATTTGAATTCTTAAAAAATGGGGGGACGTGACTAGGTCATTTTAGGTGACTAGAAATGTCTGGAGCCAAATTTAATCTTATAGAGGACACTGTTGCGAACAGTTTTACGTATTAATATTAAAGATCCCATGGTTGGGGTCAAAACTCTCCTCAATTTTTTGAAATAGATTCAAAAAGACACAAAATTGATTTTTTAGAGGGGATGATTAGGACATTTTAGGGGAGAAGAAAAAACTGGCAACAAACTGAATTTTTCAGAGGAGACTGTTGCGCATATTTTGACGTATTAATATTTAAGATACCATGGTTGGAGTCGCAATATTCTTCATTTTACTAAAATTTGACCGAAAAGATTTAAAAATTTGACTTTTTAAAGGAGGGGTGTTTATTATGAGACTTTAGCTACTAGAAATGTATGGAACAAAACTGAATCTTTTAGAGGAGACTTTTATGAATATTTTGATGTACTAATATTTATGATCCCATGGTTGGATTCATAACACTCCTCAATTTTCTAAAATACAATCAAAAAGTCAAAAAATTCACTTTTATAGTGGGGGTTGATTTAGACCTTCTAAGGGTCAAGAAATGTCTAGAACAAAACTGAATTCTGAAGAAGAGACTATTGTAAAAATTTTGATGCATTAATATTTAAGATCCTGTGGTTGGAATCGGTAAAATCCTCAGTTTTCTAAAATCCGAACAAAAAGACAGAAAAATTTGAATTCTTAAAAAAAGGTGGGGGTTGATTAGGACATTTTACAATCCTAGAGATGTCTTTAACCAAATTTAATCTCATAGGAGAAATTGAAGCGAACATTGTGATGTATTAATATTTTAGATCCCATGGTTGGAGTCGCAACACTCTTCGTTTTTCTAAAATCTAACCGAAAAAATTTAAAAATTTGATTTTTTTAAAGGGGGGGGGTTGATTAGGAGACTTTACTTACTAGAAATGTGTGGAGCCAAATTGAATCTTTTAGAGGAGACTTTCATGAACATTTTGATATACTAATATTTAAGTTCCCATAGTTGAAATCTCATAATACACTTCAATTTCCTAAAATACGATAAAAAAACGAAAGTTTAATACTTTATAAAGGGGGGGTATTAGGACATTTTAGAGGACTATAAATGTCTTGAATCAAACTGAATCTTATACAGGCGACTTTATCGAACATTTTAATGTATTAATATTTAAGATCCTATGGTTGGAGTTGGAATTATTCTCAATTTTTTAAAATCCAACCGAAAAGACAAAAAATATGAATTCTTAAAAAAGGAAAGGGGGCTCATTAGGACATTTTAAAACACTATAGATGTCTGGAACCAAATTGAATCTTGTAGAGGATACTGATGCGAAAACTTTGATGTATTAAAATTAAATATCGCATGGTTGGGATCGTAACACTCCTCAAATATCTAAAATCCAACCAAAACGACCGAAAAATTTGAATTCTTAAAAAATGGGGGGAAGTGACTAGGTCATTTTAGGTGACTAGAAATGTCTGAAGCCAAATTTAATCTTATAGAGGACACTGTTGAGAACAATTTTATGTATTAATATTAAAGATCGCATGGTTGGGGTCAAAACTCTCCTCAATTTTTTGAAATAAAATCAAAAAGACACAAAATTGATTTTTAGAGGGGTTGATTAGGACATTTTAGGTGAGAAGAAAAATCTGGCACCAAACTGAATTTTTCAGAGGAGACTGTTGCGCATATTTTGACGTATTAATATTTAAGATACCATGGTTGGAGTCGCAACACTCTTCATTTTACTAAAATTTGACCGAAAAGATTTAAAAATTTGACTTTTTAAAGGGGGGGGTTTATTATGAGACTTTAGTTACTAGAAATGTGTGGAACCAAACTGAATCTTTTAGAGGAGACTTTTATGAACATTTTGACGTAGTAATATTTAAGATCCCATGGTTGGAGTCATACCATTCATCAATTTTCTAAAATACAAACAAAAACACACAAAATTCACTTTTATAGTGGGGGATGATTAGGATATTTTAGGTGTCAAGTAATGTCTAGAAGCCAACTGTGTTCTGAAGAGGTGACTATTGCAAACATTTTAATGTATTAATATATATTTAAGATCCCATGAAAGAAATCATAACACTCCACAATTTCCTAAAATACGATAAAAAAAATATATGTTTAATACTTTATTGAGGGGGGGTGGGTTATGAAGACATTTTAAAAGGCTAGGAATTTCAAATCAAACTGAATCTTGTAGAGGCGAATTTTTCGAACCTTTTCATGCATTAATGTTTAAGATCCTTTTGTTGCAGTAGTAGCTCTTCTGAATTTTCTAAAATCCGTCCAAAAAGACGCAAAAATTTGAATTCTTAAAAAAGAAAGGGTGCTTATTAGGACTTTTTAGAACACTAGAGATGACAGGAACCAAATTGAATCTCTTAGAGGACATTGATGCAAATATTTTGATGTATTAATTTTAAAGAACCAATGGTTAAATTCGTAACACTCCTCAAATATCAAAAATCCAAACAAAAAGACCGAAAATTTTGAATTATTAAATAAGGTGGCACGTGATTAGGTCATTTTAGGTGACTAGAAATGTCAGGCATCCAACCGAAACTTGTAGAGGAGACTGTTCCGCACATTTTAACGAATTAATATTTAAGATCCCATGGTTGGAGTCGCAACTCACCTAATTTTTCTAAAATTTGACCGAAAAGATTTAAAAATTTGTCTTTTAAAAGTTGGGGGGGGTTGATTATGAAACTTTTGGTACTAGAAATGTGTGGAGTGAAATTGAATCTTTTAGAGGAGACTTTTATGAACATTTTGATATAATAATATTTAAGATCATATGGTTGGAGTTATAACATTCCTCAATTTTCTAAAATACAAACAAAAACACACTAAATTCACTTTTATAGAGGGGGGTGAATAGGACATTTTAGGGGTCAAGAAATGTCTGGAACCAAATTGAATTCTTAAGAAGAGACTATTGCAAACATATTTATGTATTAATATTTAAGATTCCATGATTGAAATCATAATACTCAATTTCCTAAAATACTATAAAAAAACAAAAGTTTAATACTTTATAGAGGGGGGGAGGTTATTAAGACATTTTAGTTGCCTAGAAATGTCTTGAATCAATTTGAATCTTATTGCGGCGACTTTTTCGATCATTTTCATGTATTAATATTTAAGATCCTATTGTTGGAGTGTTAGCTCTTCTCAATTTTCTAAAATCTGAACAAAAAACACAAAAATTTGAAATCTTAAAAAAGAAAGGGGGCTGATTAGGACATTTTAGACGACAAGAGATGTCTGGAACCAAACTAAATGTGGAAGAGGACACTGATGCGAACATTTTGATGTTTTTGTAATATTAAAGATCGCATAGTTGGTGTCGTAACACTCCTCAAATATCTAAAATCCAAACAAAATGATCGAAAATTTTGAATTCTTAAAAAAGGGACGGAGGTGATTAAGTCTTTTTAGGTGACTAGAAATGTCTGGAGCCAAATTAAATTTTAGACGAGAATGTTGCGAACATTTTTATGTATTAATATTGAAGATACCATGCTTTGAATCATAACACTCCTCAGTTTTGAAAAATACACTTAAAAAGACACAAAATTGATTTTTAAGGGGGGTTGATTAGAATCTTTTAGGTGAGAAGAAATGTCTGGCACCAAACTAAATCTTGCAGAGGAGTGTGTTGCGAACACAATGATGTATTAATATTTAAGATCCTATGGTTAATGTCGGTACACTTCCGATTTTTTAAAATCGGCGGAAAACACATAATAATTTGAATTTCTATAAAATGTTGGAGGCTGATTAGTACATTTTAGAACACTTGAGATGTCTGAAATCGAATTGAATCTCATAGAGGACACTTGCAAAATTTATTATGTATTATTATTTAAGATCCCATGGTTAGAGCCATATCACTCTTCAAATATTTAAAATCCAACCAAAAACACCGAAATTTTAATATCTTTAAAGGGATTGGTTATTAGGACATTTCAGGAGTCTAGATATGTCTGGGGCAAAACTGATTCTTGTATAGGACACTGTTGCAAATATTTTGATTTATTAATATTTAACATCCCATGGTTTAAGTTCTAGCATTCCTCAATTTTCAAAAATCTAACCAAAAAGACACAAAAATGCTTAAATTGAAAGGGGGAGTCTTAGGTGCCTAGAAATGTCTAGAGCTAAACTGAATCTTGTAGTTGAAACTGTTGCGAATATTTTCATGTAATAATATTTAAGATCCTATGGTTGGAGTCGGTGCACTCCTCAAATTTCTAAAATACGATCAAAAAGACACAAAAATTAGAATTCTTAAAAAGGTGTTTAAGGGCTGATTAGGACATTTTAGAACACTAGATTCGTCTAGAACCAAATTGTGTCTTATAGAAGACACTGTTGCGAACATATTGATGTAATAGTATTTAAGACCCCATGGTTGAAATGTTAACACTCCTCAATTTTTTTCAAATACAATCAAAATTACACAAAATTTATTTTTATAAGGGGGAGATCAGGACATTTTAGGTGTTCAGAAATGTCAAGCACCAAGCCGAGTCTTGTTTTTGAGACTGATGCGCACATTTTGACGTATTAATATTTAAGTACCATGGTTGTAGTCGTATCATTCCTCATGTTTCTAAAATCCAACCAAAAAGACAGAAAATTTGAATTCTTTAGAAAGGGGAGGATGATAAGGACATTTTAAATTTCTAGAGATGTCTTGAACCAAATCGAATCTTGTCGATAATACTCTTGCGGACATTTTGTTGGATTAATATTTAATATCCCACGGTTAAAATCTTAATACTCCTTATGTTTCTAACATTCGATCAAAAAGAACACAAAAATCACTTTTTAAAACGGCGTGGGGCGTGATGGGAACGTTTTATGTGACTAGATATGTCTGGAGCCAAACTGAATCTTATAGAGGGGACTAATATATAATAGAGGGGACTAATATTTAAGATAGTTGGTTGGAGTCGCATTTCCTAAAATACTATAAAAAAACAAACGTTTAATACTTTATAGAGGGGGGGGAGGTTATTAGGACATTTTAGTTGCCTAGAAATGTCTTGAATCAATTTGAATCTTACAGCGGCGATTTTTTCGATCATTTTCATGTATTAATATTTAAGATCCTGTGGTTGGATTCTTCTCAATTTTCTAAAATCCGACCAAATAAACGAAAAATTTGAATTCTTAAAAACGGAAAGGGGGCTGATTAGGACATTTTAAAACACTATAGATGTCTGGAACCAAATTGAATCTTGTAGAGGACACTGATGCGAACAATTTGATGTATTAAAATTAAAGATCACATGGTTTGGGTCGTAACACTCCTCAAATATCTAAAATCCAACCAAAACGACAGAAAAATTTGAATTCTTAAAAACAGGGGGGCGTGACTAGGTGATTTTAGATGACTAGAAATGTCTGGAGCCAAATTAAATCTTGTACAGGACACTGTTGCGAACACTTTTATGTATTAATATTAAAGATCCCATGGTTGGAGTCAAAACACTCCTCAATTTTTTAAAATACAATCAAAAAGGCACAAAATTGATTTTTAAGGGGGGTTGATTAGGACATTTTAGGTGAGAAGAAATGTCTGGCACCAAACTGAATCTTGCAGCGGAGACTGTTGCGCACATTTTGACGTATTAATATTTAAGATCCCATGGTTGGAGTCATAACACTCCTCAATTTTCTAAAATAGAAACAAAAATACACAAAATTCACTTTTATATTGGGGGGTGATTAGGACATTTTAGGTGTCAAGAAATATCTGGAACCAAACTGAATTCTGAAGAAGAGACTATTGGAAACATTTTGATGTATTATAACATTTAAGATCCGATGGTAAGAGTCATAACATACCCCGTTTTTCGATCAAATTCGATCAAAAAGAACACCAAAATGAATTTTTAAAAAGGGAGTCGTGATTAGGACATTTTAGGTGATTAGAAATGTCTAGAACCAAACTGAATCTTGTAGAGAAGACTGTTGCGAACATTTTGATGTATTTATATTTGAGATACCATGGTTGGAATCATTACACTCGTATATTTCCTAAACTCCGGTAAAAAACAAAAGTTTAATACCTTAAAGTAAGGGGATATTAGGACATTTTAGAGGACAAGAAATGTCTTGAACCAAACTGAATCTCTTAAAGGGGACTGTTGCAAACATTTTGATGTTTTAATATTTAAGATCCCATGGTGGGAATCCTTGCAATCCTAAATTTTCTAAAATCCGGCAAAAAAGACACAAAAATTTTAATGCTTAAGAAATGGGGGGGGGGCTGATTAGGAAATTTTAGGACACTAGAGATGTCTTGACGATGAATCTCTTAGACGAGACTCTTGCGAACATTTTGATATATTAATAATTAATATCCTATGGTTAGAATCATAACACTCCTCTCATTTTTTCTAAAATTCGATCAAAAAGTACAAAAAAATGTATTTTTAAGAGGGGTGCGTGATTAGGGCATTTTTGATGCCTAGAAAATTCTGGAGCCAAATTGAATCTTATAGAGGAGACTGTTGCGTACAATTTGATGTATTAATATTTAAGATCCCATGGTTGGAGTCATAACACTCCTCAATGTTTTTAAAATACAATCAAAAATACACAAAATTGACTTTCTGAAGGGGGTGTTCATTAGAACATTTTAGGCGTCAAGAAATGTTTGGAACTAAATTGAATCTTGTAGAGGAGACAATTACAAACATTTTGATGTATCAATATATAAGATCCCATGGTTTCAATCATAAAACTGATAATCGTTTTTAAATTTCTTTAAAAAAGAAGACAAGAATAACTTTTTCCAAGGGGATGTGCCGCGTTTAGGCCATATTAGGTGGCCAGAAATGTCTGGAATCAAATTGAATCTTGTAGAGGAGACTGTTTCGAACATTTTTATTGATTAATACTTAAGATCCCATAGTTGGAGTCTTAACACTCCTCAATTTTCTAAAATACAAACAAAAAACACAAAATTGACATTTTATATGGAGATGATTAGGACATTTTAAGTGTCAAGAAATGTCTGAAAAAAAAACTGTACAAAAACTATTATTCTCGTAAAATGTATTTTTTATAATAAAAACCATATCACATTTACTCTAAAAATCTGATTTATTACTAAATTGATTCATTTATTTGTAAATGTCGTGGACATTTTTTAAGATATACGCGAATTTAGAATATAATCATAGCGGGAATCTGAAATCACCAGTACCATATGAGAGCATAAGACAAAAACAACATTTTCTAATAAATTTTTTTATTTATAATAAAATGAATACCATAGATATTCTTAAAATGGGATTTACTACTAAACGAAACCATTTGCTTGTCCATAGACAATAAATTAATGTAGATTTTGAGGAAATTTTTAAATTTGCGTAATCGGGAAAACAGGATCACTCGTGTTACTTGGGCGCACCATGCAAAAACTCGTTTATATAAAAAAATGTATTTATAATAATACCAATACCTTAGTTAAAATAGAAATGAGAATTACTTTTAAATTAATCCATTTATTTGCATGTGTTTGGGGCATTTTTTAAGACATACGGTAATTTTTAATTCAATATTATCGGGAATCAGAAGTTATACGTACTATATGGGAGCACCAAACAAAAACTCAATTTACTGATGAAATGCATTTTTTATAATAAAATAAATAACACAGTTAGTCTTAGAATGTGATTTACTTCTAAATTAAACCATATTCTTGTCCATAGACAGTCAATTTACGCAGAATTTGAGGAGAGTTTTACATTTGAGTAATCGGGAATATGGGATCACTTATGTTACGTGGGCGCACCTTAATAAAATTATTTTTCTCATAAATTGTTTTTTATATTAACACCAATACCACAGTTAGTCTAAAAATGTGAATTACTTTTAAATTGACACATTTATTTGTATATGTACAGGGCATTTCATAAGATATACAGGAATTTTGTAGTCAATGTTAGCGAGAATCTGTTAAACACTAAATGAAACCATTTGCTTGTCCATACATCGGAAATTAATGCAGAGTTTGAGGAAATTTTTAATTTCCTTAAGCGGGAAGAGGGGATCACGTGTGTTACTTGGGCTCAGTATATAAAAACTCATTTTTCTCAAAAAATATATTTTTTATAATAAAACCAATATCACATTTGGTCTAGAAATGTGAGTTACTTTTAAAAAGATCCATTTATTTGTATATGTCAGGGACATTTTTTGAGATATACAGGAATTTTAAAGTCAATGTTAGCGGGAATCTGAAGTCAGATGTACCATTTGGGCGCAACATATAAAAACTACTTTTTCTTATAAATTATATTCTTATAATAAAATGAATACAACAATTAGTCTCAGAATGAGACTTACTGATAAATGAAACCATTTGCTTGTCTATAGACCATAAATGTATAACGATTTTGAGGAAAAATTTAAATTTCCGTATTCGGGAAAGGGGATCACTTGTCTTATTTGAGTGCAAGACACAAAAACTCATTTTTCTCTTAAAATGTATTTTTTATAATAATATCAATCATACAATTTGTCTACAGGTTTGTATTACTTTTAATTTCAACAACTTATTTGTATATACGTTGGGAATTTCATAAGATATACGAGAGTTTTCAAGTCAATGTCAGTGGGAATTTGAAGATACGAATACCATATGGGCACATTATACAAAAAATCACCTTTCTCATAAAATACATTTTTTATGATATAATGAATAGAACAGTTAGTCTTAGAATGTTATCTACTACTAAATGAAACAATTTGCTTGTCCATAGTCTGAAAATTTTTGCAGATTTTGAGGAAAATTTTAATCTGCGTAATCGGGAACAAGGGATCTCTTGTGTTACTTCGGAGCACCATACAAAAACTCATCTTTCTCGTAAAATGTACTTTTGATAATACCACCAATGAAACAGTTAGTCTAGAAATTAGCACTACTTCAAAATTGATCCATTTATTTGTATATATATTGGGCATTTCATAAAATATACGGGAATTTTTAAGTCAATATTAGCGGAAATCTGAAATTCCACGTACCATATTGGTGTACCAAACAAAAACATATTTTTCTCATAAAATATATTTTTTATAATAAAATAAATACCACAGATAGTATTAAAATAATATTTACTACTACATGAAACCATTTCCTTTTTCAAATCAGGGAAATTTATGCAGATTCTGAGGAAAGTGGTGTAAACTTGTGTAATCGAGAAAAAGGGATCACATATGTTACTTGGAAGCACCATACAAAAACTCATTTTTCTAAAAATATGAATTTTTTCATAATAACACCTATGTCACATTATTCTAGAAATTTGAATTACTCACAAATAGATCCATTTATTTGTTTATGTACTGGGTTTGTCATAAGATATGAGGGAATATTGAAGTACATATTTGCCGGAATCTGAAGTTACACGTACCAAATGGGCACACCATACAAAAACTCACTTTTCTCATAAAATATATTTTCTATGATATAATGAATACAACAGTTTGTCTAAGAATATCATCTACTACTAAATAAAACAATTTGCTTGTCCATACAATTGAAATTTTTGCAGATTTTGAGGAAAATTTTAATTTGCGTAAGGGGGAATAAGGGATCTCTTGTGTTACTTCGGCGCACCATACATAAACTCATTTTTCTCGTAAAGTATACTTTTTATTATACTATCAGTGTCACAGTTTGCCAAAAATGAAACTTTCTTTTAAATTGATCCATTTATTAATAAATGTATCAGGCATTTCATAAGATAAACGGGAATTTTGAAGTCAAAATTAGTGGGAATCTGAAGTTACGCTAACCATATGGGGTCACACCATACATAAACTCCTTTTTTCCATAAAATATATCTTTTATAATAAAGTGAATACCACAGATAGTCTTAGAATTTGATTTACTATAAAATGAAACCATTTGCTTATCAATACATAAGAAATTTATGTAGAATAATAGGAAAATTTTAAATTTGCGTAATTGGGAAAAAGGGATCACTTGTGTTACATAAGCGCACTATACAAAAACTCATTTTTCTCGTAAAATATATTTTTTATAATAAACCCAATACGACAATTAGTATAATAACCAAATTTACTACTAAATTGATTCGTTAATTTGTATATGTTTTAGGCATTTTTTAAGATATACTGGAATTTTGAAGTCAATGTTAGCGGGAATCTGAAGTTAGATGTACCATTTGGGCACACCATATAAAAACTACTTTTTCTTATAAATTATATTTTTTTAATAAAATGAATTCAACAATTATTCTCATAATGAGATTTACTGCTAAATAAAACCTTTGCTTGTCTATAGACCATAAATTTATGCAGATTTTGAGGTAAAATTTAAATTTCCTTATTCGGGAATGGGGATCACTTGTCTTACTAGGGTGCAAGAAACAAATACTGAATTTTCTTCTAAAAGGTATTTTTTATAATAATATCAATTACATAATTAGTCTACAAGTTTGAATTACTTTGTAATTCAACTATTTATTTGTTAATACAACGGTATTTTATAAGATATACGGGAGTTTTCAAGTCAATGTCAGTGGGAATCTGAAGATACGCATACCATATGGGCACACCATACAGAAACTCACTTTTCTCATAAAATACATTTTTTATGATATAATGAATACAACAGTTAGTCTTAGAATATTATCTACTACTAAATGAAACAATTTGCTTGTCCATATTCTGAAAATGTTTGCACATTTTGTGAAAAATTTTAATCTGCGTAATCGGGAAGAAGGGATCTCTTGTGTTACTTCGGAGCACCATACAAAAACTCATCTTTCTCGTAAAATGTACTTTTTATAATACCTCCAATGAAACAGTTAGTCTAGAAATGCGAACTACTTCAAAATTGATCCATTTATTTGTATATATATTGGGCATTTCATAAAATATACGGGAATTTTTAAGTCACTATTAGCGGAAATCTGAAATTCCACTTACCATATGGGTGCATAAAACAAAAACATATTTCTCTCATAAAATATAATTTTTATGTCAAAATAAATACCACAGTTATTATTAAAATATTATTTACTACTACATGAAACCATTTCCTTGTTCATAACATTGAAATTTATGCAGATTCTGATGAAAATTGTGTAAACTTGTGTAATCGAGAAAAGGGGATCACATATGTTACTTGGAAGCACCATACAAAAACTCATTTTTGAGAAAATATGAATTTTTTATAATAACACCTATGTCACATTAGTCTAGAAATATGAATTACTCTCAAATAGATCCATTTATTTGTTTATGTACTGTGTTTCTCATAACATATGCGGGAATATTGAAGTACATATTTGCCGGAATCTGAAGTTACACGTACCATATGGACACACCATTCAAAAACTCACTTTTCTCATAAAATATATTTTCTATGATATAATGAATACAACAGTTTGTCTAAGAATATCATCTACTACTAAATAAAACAATTTGCTTGTTCATACAATTGAAATTTTGGCAGATTTTGAGGAAAATTTTAATTTGCGTAAGCTGGAAAAAGGGATCTCTTGTGTTACTTCGGCGCACCATACAAAAATCATTTTTCTCGTAAAATATACTATTTATTATACTATCAATGTCACAGTTTGCCAAAAATGAGAATTTCTTTTAAATTGATCCATTTATTAATACATGTATCAGGCATTTCATAAGATAAACGGGAATTTTTAAGTCAATATTAGTGGTAATCTGAAGTTACACTAACCATATGTTCACACCATACATAAACTCCCTTTTCCATAAAATATATTTTTTATAATAAAGTGAATACCACAGTTAGTCTTAGAATTTGATTTACTACAAAATGAAACCATTTGCTTATCAATACACAAGAAATTTATGTAGAATAATAGGAAAATTTTAAATTTGCGTATTTGGGAAAAAGGGATCACTTGTGTTACATAAGCGCGCGCGCACTATACAAAAACTCATTTTTCTCGTAGAGTATATTTCTTATAATGAATCCAATACGACAATTAGTATAATAACCAAATTTACTACTAAATTGATTCGTTTATTTGTATAAGTATTAGGCATTTTTTAAGTTATCCAGGAATTTTTTAAGTTATCCATTTTTCAGTCAATGTTAGCGGGAATCCGAAGTCAGATGTACCATTTGTTCGCACCATATAAAAACTACTTTTTCTTATAAATTATATTTTTATAATAAAATGAATTCAACATTTAGTCTCATAATGAGATTTACTGCAAAATAAAACCATTTGCTTGTCTACAGACCATAAATTTATGCAGATTTTGAGGAAAAATTTAAATTTCCGTATTCGGGAAAGGGGATCATTTGTCTTACTTGTGTGCAAGAAACAAAAACTCATTTTTCTCGTAAAATGTATTATTTATAATAATATCAATGACTCTGATGGATTAAATTGGGGGTTATTGAGACATTTTAGATGACTAGAAATGTGTTGAAAAAAACTGAATTTTTTAGAGAATACTATTGAAAACATTATGATGTATTAATAGTTAATATCCCATGGTTTGAGTCGTAGCACTCTTCTATTTTTTAAATCCGGAAAAAGACACAAAATTTGGATTATTAAAATGGAGGAGGGTTGTTTTGGACATTTTAGAAGACTAGAGATGTCTTGAACCAAAGTGAATCATGTAGAGGAAACTGATACAAAAAATTTGATGTATTAATATTTAATATCCCATGGTTAGAATCATAACATTCCATTTTCTAAAATTCAATTAAAAAGAACATTAAAATGAATTTTTAAAGGGCGGGGTGCGTGATTGGGACATTTTATGTATAGAAATATCTGCAATCAAATTGAATCTCTTAGAGAAGACTATTGCAAACATTTTGATGCATTAATATTTAAGATACCATGGTTGGAGTCGTGTCATTCCTCAGTGTTCTAAAATCCAACAACAAAAAAAAAACAGAAAATTTGAATTCTTTAAAATTGTGGGGTAGATTAGTATATTTTAGACTTCTATAAAAATCTTGAACCAAACTGAATCTTTATATGGTGGCTGTTGTGTAGGTTTTAATGTATTAATATTAAATATTTCATGGTTGGTGTCATAGCAATCATCAATTATCTAAAATCCGACCAAAAAGACAAAAATTTGAATTCTTAAAATAGGGCGGGGGAGGCTGATTAGGAAATTTTATATGGCTAGAAATGTCAGGAACCAAATTGAATCGAGTACATGAGACTCTTGCGAACATTTTGTTGTATTAGTATTTAATATCCCATGGTTAGAATAATAACACTCCTAATTTTTCTAAAATTCGAACAAACAAAATAAATTTTTATTGGGGGATGAATACGACATTTTAAGTGTCAAGAAATGCCTGGAACCAAACTGAATATTATCGAGGAGACTATTGAAAACATTTTGTTTTATTAATAAGTTCCCATGGTAGGAATCATATCACTCCTCAATTTCCTAAAATCCTATTTAAAAAAAAACGAAAATTTAAAACTTTAAAGAGGAAACGGGCGGTTATTAGGACATGTTAGAGGAATAGAATTGTCTTGTAACAAACTGAATCTTTTAGAGGTGATTATTGCGAAGTTTTTAATGTAATAACATTTAAGATACCATGGTTGGAGTCATAGCACTCCCCAATTTTCTAAAATTCGAACAAAAATATTAAAAAATTTGAATTCCTTTAAAGGTGAGGAATGATTAAGACATTTCAAGAGACTAGGTATATATGGAGCCAAACTGAAAATTGTAGAAAAGACTGTTGCGAATATTTTGATATATTAATATTTAAGATACCATGGTTGGAGTCATCACACTCCTCAATCTTATAAAATACAATCAAACAGACACAAAATTGACTTTTTTAGGGAAAGGGAGGATATTAGGATATTTTAGGTGTCAAGAAGTGTCTGGAACCAAACTGAATCTTGTAGTGGAGACTATTGCAAACATTTTTATGTAATAGTATTTAAGAAACCATGTTTGGAGTCATAGCTCTCCTCAATTTTCTAAAATCCAACCAAAAAGACAGAAAAATTATAAATCTTTAAAACGGGGGTGATTAGGACATTATAGGTTACTAATGATGTTTTGAGTCAAATGGAATTTTGTAGATGAGACTCTTGGGATTATTTTAAAGTATCAATATTTAATATCCCATGGTTAGAATCAAAACACACCTTATTTTTCTAAAAATCGATCAAAAAGAACACAAAAATGAATTTTTAAAATGGCAGGGAGAGTCATTGGGACATTTTAGATGACTAGAAATATCTGGTGCAAATTGAATCTTACAGAGGAGAATATTACAAACATTTTGATGCATTAATATTTAAGATAACATGGATGCAGTCATATCACTCCTCAATTTTCTGGAAATCAAACAAAAGGACAGAAAATTTGAATTCTTTAAAAGAGGGGGATGATTAGGATATTTTAGGCTTCTAGAGATGTCTTGAACCAAATAGTATCTTGTAGATGAGACACTTGCGAACATTTTGGTGTATTAATATTTATTATCCCATGGTTGGAATTATAATTTTCTTAATTTTTCTAACATTCGATCAAAAATAATACAAAAAATAAATATTTAAAAGGGCGTGGGGCGTGATTGGGACGTCTTAGGTGAATAGAAATGTCTGTAGCCAAACAGAAACTTGTAGAGGAGACAGTTGCGAACATTTTATGCATTAATATTTAAGATCCCATGGTTGGAATCGAATCACTTCTCATTTTTTTAAATCCAACTAAAAAGACAGAAAAATTTGAATTCTTTAAAGGGGAGTGGTTAGGATATTTTAGGTTACTAGAAGTGTATTGAACTAAATGGAATTTTGTATATGACACTCTTGCAAACGTTTTGGTGTATTAATATTTAATATCCCATGGTTAGAATCATAACACTCATAATTTTTCTAGAATTCGATCAAAAAGAATACAAAAATGAAATTCTAAAAGAGGGGGCGTGATTAGTACATTTTAGATGGCTAGAAATGTCTGGAGCAAAACTCAATCTGACAGAGAAGTCTTTTGCGAATATTTTGACGCATTAATATTTAAGATCCCATGGTTAGTGTCGTGTCATTCCTCAATTTTCTATAATCCAACCAAAAAACAGAAAATTTGATTTCTTTAAATGGGGGAGGATTAATAGGATATTTTAGGCTTCTAAAGATGTCTTGAACCAAATCGAATCTTGTAGATGAGACTCTTGCGAACATTTTGTATTATTCATATTCAATATCCCATGGTTAGAATCATAATACTCCTATTTTTTCTAACATTTGATCAAAAAGAACACAAAAATCAATTTTTAAAACGGCGTGGGGCGTGATTTGGACGTTTTAGGTGACTATAAATGTCTAGAGCCAAACTGAATCTTGTAGAGGGAATTGTTGCGAACAAGTTGATGTATTAATATTTAAGATATAATTGTTGGAGACATAACACTCCTGAATGTTTTAAAATCCAACCATAAAGATGAAAAATTTGAATTCTTTAAAGGTTACGATATTTTAGGTTACTTGAGGTGTATTGAACCAAATGGAATTTTGTATATGAGACTCTTGCGTACGTTTTGGTGTATTAATATTTAATATCCCATTGTTCGAATCATAACACTCATAATTATTCTAAAATTTGATCAAAAATAACACAAAAATGAGTTTCTAAAAGGGGAACGTGATTTTAAATGGCTAGAAATGTCTGGAGCCAAACTGAATCTGGTAGAGAAGGCTGTTGTGAACAATTTATGTAATAATATTTAAGATACAATGGTTGTAGTCAACACACTCCTCAACTTTTTAAAATACAATCAAAATAACAGAAACTTGAATTTTATGTGGAAGGGGGGTTATTAGGACATTTTAAGTGAATAGAAATGTCTAGAACTAAACTGTATCTTGTAGAGGAGACTGTTGCAAACATTTTGATGCATTAATTAAGATCCTATGGTTAGAGTCGTGTCACTCCTGAATTTTCTAAAATCCAACCAAAAATCAGAAAATTTGAATTCTTTATAAGAGGGTTGATTAGGAGATTTTAGGTTACTAGAGATGTGTTGAACAAATACAATTTTGTAGACGAGTCTCTTGCGAAAATTTTGATGTAGTAATATTTAATATCAGATGGTTAGAACCATAACACACTTTTTAACAAATTAAACATGACACAAAATTAATTTTTATAGGGATGTTGATTTGGAAATTTTAGGCATCAAGAAATGTCTTCTTAAGATCCAAGGGTTGGAGTCGTTGTACTCCTCATATTTATAAAATTCGACCAAATACACATAAATTTTTAACTTCTTTAAATTTGGGGGGAATTGGTAATTAGGACATTTTAAGTGAGTAGAAATGTCTGGAACAAAACTGTATCTTGAAGAGGAGACTATTGCAAACATTTTATTGCTTTTATATTTAAGATCCCATGGTTGAAGTCGTGTCATTCCTCAGTGTTCTAAAATCCAACCAAAAAAAATTAGAAAATTTGAATTCTTTAAATTTGTGGGGTTGATTAGGATATTTTAGACTACTAGAGAAATCTTGAACCAAACTGAATCATTTAGTGGTGATTGTTGTGAAGGTTTTAATGTATTAATGTTAAATATCCCATGCATGGTGTCGTAGCACTCTTTAATTTTCTAAAATCCGACCAAAAAGACAAAAATTTGAATTATTAAAATAGTGGGTAGGCTGATTAGGAAATTTTATATGGTTAGAAATGTCTTGACCCAAATTGAATCTAGTACATGAGTCTCTTGCAAATATTTTGTTGTATTAGAATTTAATATCCCATGGTTGGAATAATAACACTCGTAATTTTTCTAAAATTTGAACAAAAAACACAAAAATGAATTTTTATTGGGGGATGATTAGGACATTTTAGGTGTCAAGAAATGCCTGGAACGAAACTGAATCTTCTCGAGGAGACTATTGAAAACATTTCGTTATATTAATATATAAGATCCCATGGATGGAATCATAAAACTCCTCAATTTCCTAAAATCCGATTTAAAAAAAGAAAATTTAATACTTTAAATTGGAGACAGGTGGTAATTAGGACATGTTAGAGTAATACAATTGTCTTGAACAAAATTGAATATTTTAGAGGTGACTATTGCGAAGTTTTTAATGTAATAACATTTAAGATCCCATGGTTGGAGTCGTAGCACTCCCCAATTTTATAAAATTCGACCAAAAACATTAAAAAATTTGAATTTCTTTAAAGATGAGGAATGATTTGGACATTTCAAGAGACTAGAGATATATGGAGCCAAACTGAATCTTGTAGAGAAGACTGTTGCGAATATTTTTATGTATTAATATTTAAGATACCATGGTTGGAGTCATCACACTCCTCAAATTTATAAAATACAATAAAACAGACACAAAATTGACTTTTTTAGGGAACGGGGGGATATTAGGACATTTTAGGTGTTAAGAAAATTCTGGTACCAAACTGAATCTTGTAGTGGAGACTATTGCAAACATTTTTATGTAATAGTATTTAAGAAACCATATTTGGAGTCGTAGCTCATCAATTTTCTAAAATCCAACCAAAAAGACAGAAAATTTTGTATTCTTTAAAACAGGGAATATTAGGACATTTTAGGATTATGAGATGTTTTGAACCAAACGGTATTTTGTAGATGAGAATCTGGGGAAAATTTGGAAGCATTAATATTTAATATCCCATGGTTAAAATCATAACACACATTATTTTTCTAAAAATCGATCGAAAAGAACACAAGAAAGAATTATTAAAATAGCAGTGGGAGTGATTGGGACAATTAAATGACTAGAAATATCTGGAGCCAAATTGAATCTTATAGAGATTACAAACATTTTGATGCATGATTATTTAAGATAACGTGGATGCAGTCATATCACTCCTCAATTTTCTAAAATCCAAACAAAAGGACAGAAAATTTGAATTCCTTAAAAGAGGGGGATGATTAGGATATTTTAGGTTTCAAGAGATGTCTTGAACCAAATAGACTCTTGTAGATGAGACTCTTGCAAAGATTTTGGTGTATCAATATTTAATATCCCATGGTTGGAATCATAATTCTACTAATATTTCTAACATTCGATCAAAAAGAACACAAAAATCAATATTTAAAAGGGGGAGGGGCGTGATTGGGACATCTTAGGTGACTAGAAATGTCTGGAGTAAAACGGAATCTTGTAGATGGAACTGTAGCGAACAATTTCTTGTATTAATATTTAATATACCATGGTTGGAGTCATAACACTCCTCAATTTTTTAAAATAAATAAAAATGACACAAAATTGACTTTTTATAAGGGTGTTGATTAGGATATTTAGTATCAAAAATTATCTGGAACCAAACTGAATCTTATAGAGGAGACAGTTGCAAACATTTATAATCATTAATATTTAAGATCCCATGGTTGGAGACAAATCACTCCTCAATTTTCTAAAATCCAACCAAAAAGACAGAAAATTTTGAATTCTTTAAGGGGGGAGTGGTTAGGACATTTTAGATTACTAGAGATGTGTTGAACCAAATACAATTTTGTAGATGAGACTCTTGGAAACATTTTGTTGGATTAATATTTAATATCCCATGGTTAGAATCATAATACTCCTAATGTTTCTAACATTCGATCACCAAAGAAACATCGAAAAGAACAACAAAATCAATTTTTAAAACGGTGTGGGGCGTGATTGGGACCTTTTAGGTGACTAGAAATGTCTGGAGCCAAACAGAATCTTGTAGAGAAAACTGTTGCAAACATTTTGATGTATTAATATTTAAGATACCATGGTTGGATTCATAACACTCTTTAATTTTTTAAAATAAATTAAAAATTACACAAAATTGAATTTTTATAGGGGTGTTGATTAAGACATTTTAGGTATCAAGAAATGTCTAAAACCAATCTGAGTCTGATAGACGAAACTGTTGCAAACATTTTAATTGTATTAATACTTAAGCTCACATAATTGGAGTCCTTGTACTCCTCATTCTTATAAAATTCTACCAAAAACACAAAAAAAATTTGACTTCTTTAAAATGGAGGGGGGGGGGTAATTAGGATATTTTAAGTGACCTTGTAGAGGAGACAGTTGTGAACATTTTGACGCATTAATATTTAATATCCCATGGATAGAATCATAACACTCCTTATTTTTCTAAAATTCCATCAAAAAGAACACAAAAATGAATTTTTAAAAGGGCGGGGTGAGCTTGAATTGGACATTTTAGATGGATAGAAATGTGTGGAACCAAACTGAGTCTTCTAGAGGAGACTGTTGCGAACATTTTGAGTATTAGATTTTAATATACATTGGTAGGAGTCATAACACTCCTCAATTTTTTAAAATGCAATCAAAAAGATACAAAATTGACTACTTATAGGGGGATGATTAGGACATTTTATGTGTTAAAGAAATGTATGGAACCAAACTTAATCTTCTCGAGGATACAATTGAAAATATTTTGATATATTAATATATAAGAATCCATGTTTCTAATCATAACACTGCTCAATTTCCAAAAATGTGATAAAAAAAAACAAAAGTTTAATACTTTAAAGAGGGATTGTTATTAGGACAATTCAGACGGCTAGAAATGTCTTGAATGAAACTGAATATTGTAGATGAGACTGTTGCAAATATTTTGATGTATTAATATTTAAGATCCCATGGTTGGAGTCGGTGCACTCTTCAATTATCTAAAATTCGACCAATAAGACTCAAATATTTGAATTCATAAAAACGTAGCGGGGGGGCTGATTAGGACATTTTAGAAGACAAGAGATGTCTGAAACCAAATTTAATCTCATAGAGGACACTATTGCAAATATTTTGAAGTATTAATATTTAACATCCCATAGTTTAAGTAGTAGATCTCCTCAATTATCTAAAAAACGAGCAAGAAGGCACAAAAAGTCGAATTCTTAAATAGGGGAGGGCTGATTAGGACATTTTAGAAATCTAGATATGTCTCGAACAAAACTGAGTCATGTAGAGGACACTGCTACGAACATTTTGATGTATTAATATTTAATATCCCATGGTAAGAATCATAGCTCTCCTCATTTTTCTAAAATTCGATCTAAAAGAACACAAAAATCCAAGCAAAAAGACTGAAAAATTTGAATTCTTTAAAAGGGGGGGGGTTGATTAGGACATTTTCGGATACTAGAGATGTATAGAACCAAATGGTATTTTAGACATGAGATACTTGTGAACATAGATGAGACACTTGCGAACATTTTTGATGATTTCTTAGAAAGGGGGACTAATTAGGACATTTTAGATGACTAGAGATGTCTGGAACAACACTGAATATCCCATGGTTACAATCATAACACATGGTACAATTTCCTTAAATCTGATAAAAAAACGAAATTTAAATACTTTAAAAAGGAGAGGATTAGTTATTACGACATGTTAGAGGACTAGAATTGTCTTTAACCAAACGGAATCTTTTAGTGGTGACTATTGCAAAGTTTTTAATGTATTAATATTTAATATACCATGGTTGCAGTCATAACAAACCTCAATTTTCTAAAATTCGACCACAAACACATAAAAATTACAATTCTTAAAAGGATGAGGAGGTAATTAGGACAATTTAAGTGACTAAAAATGATTGGAACGAAACTGAATCTTGTAGAGGAGACTGTTGCGAAAATTTTGATGCAATAATATTTATGATCACATGGCTAGAGTCGTGTCACTGCTCAGTTTTCTAAAATCCAACCAAAAAGACTGAAAATTTTGAATTTTTTAAAAGGGGGAGTCATTAGCACATTTTATGATACTTGAGATGTATTGAACCCAATGTAATTTTGTAGATGAGACTCTTGCGAACAATTTGTTGCCTTAATATTTAATATCACATGGTTAGAATCATAACACTCACATAATTTTTCATAAAATGGCGGGGGGATTGATTGGGACATCTTAGATGACTGGAAATATCTGCAGCCAAATTGAATTTTATAGAGGAGACTATTACACACATTTTGATGCATTAATATTTAAGATACCATGGATGCAGTCATATCACTCCTCAATTTTCTGAAATCCAAACAAAAGGACAGAAAATTTGAATTTGAATGGCTAGAAATTTGAATGGCTATTTGTTGATTTTAAATGGCTAGAAATGTCTGGAGCCAAACTGACATTTTATGTTGCTAGAAATACCTGGAGCACAACTGAATCTAATAGAGGAGACTATTGTAAACATTTTGATGCATTAATATTTAACATACAATGGTTGGAGTCGTATCACTAATCAATTTTATGAAATCCAACCAAAAATACAGAAAATTTGAAATCTTTAAAGGGGTGGGGGATGATAAGGATATTTTAGGCTTCTAGAGATGTCTTGAACCCAATCCCATCTTGTAGATAAGACTCTTGCGAACATTTTGTTGTGTTAATATTTAATATCTCATGGTTAGAATGATAATATTCTTAATTCTTCTAACATTCGATCAAAATGAACACAAAAATCAATTTTTAAAACGGCGTGGGGCATGATTCGAACGTTTTAGGTGACTAGAAATGTCTGGAGCCGAACTGAATCTTGTAGAGGGGACTGTTGCGAACATTTGGATGTATTAATATTTAAGATACCATGATTGGAGTCATAACACTCCTCAATTATTTAAAACAAATTAAATATTACACAAAATTGACATTTTATACAGGTGTTGACTATGACATTTTAGGAATCAAAAAATGTCTGGAACCAAACTGAATTTCGTAGAGGAGACAGTTGCGAACATTTTACTGCATTATTATTTAAGATCCCATGGTTGGATTCCTCAATTTTCTAAAATTCAACCAAAAAAACAGAAACATTTTAATTCTTTAAAAGAGGGGTGATTAGGACATTTTAGATTACTAGAGATGTGTTGAACCAAATAGAATTTTTTAGATGAGATTCTTGCGAACATTTTGTTGGATTTATATTTAATATCCCATGGGTAGAATCATAATACTCCTCATTTTTCTACAATTCGATGAAAAAGAACACAAAAATGGATTTTTAAAATAGCGGGAATATTGATTGGGACATTTTAGGTGGCTAGGAATATCTGGAGCCAAACTGAATCATATAGAGGAGACTATTGCAAACATTTTGATGCATTAATATTTAAGGTACCATGGTTGGAGTCGTATCATTCCTCATATTTCTAAAATCCAACCAAAAAGACAGAAAATTTGAATTATTTAAAAAGGGGAGGATGATTAGGACATTTTAAATTTCTAGAGATGTCTTGAACCAAATCGAATCTTGTCGATAATACTCTTGCGGACATTTTGTTGGATTAATATTTAATATCCCATGGTTAAAATCTTAATACTCCTTATGTTTCTAACATTCGATCAAAAAAAACACAAAAATCAATTTTTAAAATGGCGGAGGGTATCATTGGGCCATTTTAGGTAACAAAAAATGTCTGGAACCAAACAGAATCTTGTAGAGGAGACAGTTGCGAATATTTTTAAGCATTAATATTTAGGATCCCATGGTTAGAGTCGAATCACTCCTCAAATTTCTTAAAATCCAACGAAAAAGACAGAAAAATTTAAATCCTTTAAAGGGGGAGTGGTTAGGATATATTAGTTTACTAGATGTTTATTGAACCAAGTATAATTTTGTATATGAGACACTTGCGAACGTTTTGGTGTATTAGTATTTAATATCCATTGGTTAGAATCATAACACTCATAATTTTTCTAAAATTCGATCAAAAGAAAATTAAAATGAATATTTAAAATCGGTATGGTCGTGATTAGGATATTTTAGGTATCTACAAATGTTTGGAACCAAACTGAATATTATAGTAAACATTATTGCAAACCTTTTGATGTATTAATATTTAATATATCCTGGTTGGAATCAAAACACTTCTCATTTTCCTAAAATCCGATAAAAAATGAATGTTTAATATATTAATGAGGGGAGGGGATATTGGGACATTTTAGATGACGAGAAATGTGTTGAAAAAAATTGAATCTTGTTGAGAATATTATTGAAAGCATTTTGATGTATTAATATTTAAGATCCCCTGGTTTGAATCGTGGTACTCCTATATTCTTTAAATCCGAAAAAACAGACACAAAAAGTTTAATTCTTACAAAAGGGGAGGGCTGATTAGGACATTTTAGAAGACTAGAGATGTCTTTAACCAAACTTAATCATATAGAGGACACTGATACGAAAATGTTGATGTATTAATATTTAATATCCCATGGTTAGTATCGTAACACTCCTTATTTTTCTAAAATTCAATCAAAAAGAACACAAAAATGAATTTTTAAATGGGTGGGGGGCGTGATTCGGTTGTTTTAAAAATAGAAATATCTGGAACCAAACTGAATCTCGTAGAGGAGACAGTTGCGATTATTTTGTTACATTATTATTTAGGAACCCATGGTTGGAGTCGAATCACTCCTCAATTTTCTAAAATCCAACCAAAAAGACAGAGAATTTGAATTCTTTAAAAAGGGGAGGATGATGAGGACATTTTACTTTTCTAGAGACGTCTTGAACCAAATCAAATCTTGTCGATGATACTCTTGCGAACATTTTGTTGGATTAATATTAAAATCCCATGGTTATAATCATAATACTCCTAACGTTTCTAACATTTGTTCCAAAAGAACACAAAAATCAGTTTCTAAAACGGCATGGGACAGGATTGGGACGTCTAAGGTGACTAGAAATGTCTGAAGCAAAACTGAATCTTGTAGAGGGGACTGTTTCGTATATTCTGATGTATTAATATTTAAGATGCCATGATTGGAGACATAACACTCCTCAATTTTTTAAAATATATTAAAAATGACACAAAATTGACTTTTTATAGGGGCGTTGATTCGGACATTTTAGGTAACAAAAAATGTCTGGAATACAAACTGAATCTTGTAGAGGAGACAGTTGACATCCAAATGTTCGCATCATCCTTCTCTACCAGATTTAGTTAGGTTCCAGACATTTCTAGCCATCTAAAATATACTAATCACGCCCCCCTTTTAAAAATTCATTTTTGTGATATTTTTGATCGAATTTTAGAAAAAAATTATGAGAGTTATGATTCTATCCATGGGATATTAAATATTAATACACCAAAACTTTCGCAAGATTTTCATATAGAAAATTCTATTTGGATCAATACACCTCTAGTAACCTAAAATGTCCTAACCACTCCCCCTTTAAAGAATTCAAAATTTTCTCTTTTTTTTGGTTGGATTTTAGAAAATTGAAGAGTGATTCGTCTCCAACCATGGGATCTTAAATATTAATGCATCAACATGTTCGCAACTGTCTCCTCTACAAGATTCAGATTGGTTCCAGACATTTCTATGCACCTAAAATTTTATTCTTACCCCCCTCCATATTAAAGAAATCAAATTTTTATGTGTTTTTGGTCGAATTTTATAAATATGAGGAATACAACGACTCCAACCATTGGATCTTAAATATTAATGCAATAAAATGTTTGCAATAACTTCCTCTACTAGATTCAGTTTGGTTCCAGATATTTCTATGCTTAAAATTCATTTTTGTGTTCTTTTTGATTGAATTTTAGAAAAATAAGGAGTTTTACAATATTAACCATGGGATATTAAATATTAATACATCATAATTTTCATATCAGTGTCCTCTATATGATTCAATTTGGTTAAAGACATCTCTAGTCTTCTAAAATGTCCTAATCTGTCCTAACTTATTTGAAGATTTAAAATTTTTGTGTCTTTTTTTCGGATTTAAAAAATAGAGGAGTGCTACGACTCAAACCATGGGATCTTAAATATTAATATACCAAAGCTTTCAAAAGAGTCTCATATATAAAATTCTATTTGGTTCAATACACCTCTAGTAACCTAAAATGTTCTAACCACTCCCCCTTTAAAGAATTCAAACTTTACAATTTTAACTATGGGATCTTAAATATTAATGCTTATAAATGTTCGCAACTGTCTCCTCTATAAGGTTCACTTTGGTTCCAGGCATTTCTTGACACCTAAAATGTCCTAATCGTCCCCCAATAAAAATTCATTTTTGTGTTCTTTTCGATCGAATTTTAGAAAAATTAGGAGTGTTATTATTCTAAACATGGAATATTAAATACTAATACCATAAAATGTTCGCAAGAGTCTCATGTACTAAATTTAATTTTGTTCCAGACATTTCTAGCCATATAAAATGTCCTAATTAGTCCCCCCCAATTTTAAGAATTCAAATTTTTGTTTTTTGGTCGGATTTTAGATAATTGATGAGCGCTATGACACTAACCATGGGATATTTAATATTAATACATTAAAACCTTCACAACAGTAACCACTAAAAAATTCAGTTTGGCTGAAGCCTTCTATAGTAGTCTAAAGTATCCTAATCAACCCCACAAATGTAAAGAATTCAGATTTTCTGTTTTTTTGGTTGGATTTTAGAAAATTGAGGAATGATACGACTTCAACCATGGGATCTTAAATATAAAATCATCGAAATGTTTGCAATAGTCCCTCTACAAGATTCACTTTAGTTCCAGACATTTCTACCCACTTAAAATGTCCTAATTACCCACCCCTCTAATTTTAAAGAAGTCAAATTTTTATTTGTTTTCGGTCGAATTTTATAAATATGAGGAGTATCACGACTCCAACCATGGGAACTTAACTATTAATACATCTAATTGTTTGCATCAGTTTCCTCTACAAGATACAGTTTGGTTTTAACATTTCTTGATATATAAAATATCCTAATCAGTACCCCTATCAAATGTCAATTTTGTGTCACTTTTAATTTATTTTAAAAAATTGAGAAGTGTTATGTCTCCAACCATGGTATCTTAAATATTAATACATCAATATGTTCACAACAGTTCCCTCTACAATATTCAGTGTGGCTCCAGGTATTCCAGTCACCTAAAACGTCCCAATCACGACCCACGCCGTTTTAAAAAATGATTTTTGTGTTCTTTTTGATCGAATGTCAGAAAAATTAGGAGTATTATGATTCTAACCATGGGATATTAAATATTAATACAACAAAATGCTCGCAAGAGTTTCATCTACAAGATGCGATTTGGATCAAGACATCTCTAGAAGCCTAAAATATCCTTATCATCAACCCCTCCCGTTTTAAAGAATTCAAATTTTTCAGTCTTTTTGTTTGGATTTTAGAAAATTGGGGAATGACACGACTTTAACCATGGGATCTTAAATATTAATGCATCAAATTCTTTTCAATAATATTCTCTACAATACTCAGTTTTTTTCAACACATTTCTAGTCATCTAAAATGTCCCAATATCCAACGCCTCTTTAATGTATTAAACATTCGTTTTTTATCGGATTTTAGGAAATTGAGGAGAGTTTTGATTCCAACACCATGATATATTAAATATTAATACATCAAAATGTTTGCAATAATCTTCTCTATAATATTTAGTTTAGTTCCAAACATTTCTAGATACCTAAAATATCCTAATCTATCCCTTTCTGTTTTAAATATTCATTTTTGTTTTCTTTTGAACGAATTTTAGAAAAATGAGGAGTGTTATGATTCTTACCATGGGATATAAAATATTAATACATCAAAATGTTTCCAAGAGTCTCTTCTACAAAATTCCATATGATTCAAAACATCTCTAGTTTCCTAAAATGTCTTAATCACCCCCTCCCGTTTTAAAAAATTCAAATTTTTCAATCTTTTTGTTTGGATTTTAAAAAATTGAGGAATGACACGACTCTAACCATGGGATCTTAAATATTAATGCATCAAATTCTTTTCAATAATATTCTCTACAATATTCAGTTTATTTCAACACATTTCTAGTCATCTAAAATGTCCCAATATCCGCCCCCTCTTTAATGTATTAAACATTCGTTTTTTATCGGATTTTAAGAAATTGAGGAGAGTTTCGATTGCAACACCATGATTTATTAAATATTAATACATCAAAATGTTTGCAATAATCTTCTCTATAATATTCAGTTAGGAACCAAACATTTCTAGATACCTAAAATATCCTAATCACGACCCTCACTCTTTTAAATATTCATTTTTGTTTTCTTTTGAACGCATTTTAGAAAAATGAGGAGTGTTATGAATCTAACCATGGGATATTAAATATTATTACATCAAAATGTTCCCAAGAGTCTCGTCTACAAAATTTCATATGATTCAAAACATCTCTAGTACCCTAAAATGTCCTAATCACCCCCTCCCGTTTTAAAGAATTCAAATTTTTCAGTCTTTTTGGTTGGATTTTAGAAAATTGAAGAGTGATTCGACTCCAACCATGGTATCTTAAATATTAATGATTCAAAATGTTCAACTGTGTTCAATGTGTTCAAAATGTTCAGTGCAACAGTCAGCTCTACAAGATTCAGTTTGGTTCGAGACATTTCTAGGCATTTCAAATGTTATTATAACCACCCCCCATTTTAAAGAATTCAAATTTTTATGTGTTTTTGGTCGAATTTTAAAATTATGAGGAATACAACGACTCCAACCATGGGATTTTAAATATAATTGCACCAAAATGTTTGCAATAGTCTCCTCTACGAGATTCAGTTTGGTTCCAGATATTTCTATACTTAAAATAAAGAATAACGCTCCCCGCCCTTTTAACAATTCATTTTTGTATTCTTTTTGATTGCATTTTAGAAAAATAAGGAGTGTTATGATACTAACCATGGGATATTAAATATTAATACATCAACATTTTCGTATCAGTGTCCTCTATATGATTAAGTTTGGTTAAAGACATCTCTAGTCTTCTAAAATGTCATAATAAGCCCCCCCTATTTTAAGAATTAAAATTTTTGTGTCTTTTTTTCGGATTCAAAAATAGAGGAGTGTTGCGATTAAAACCATGGGATCTTAAAGATTAATACATCAAAATGTTTTCAATAATATTCTCTACAAGATTCAGGTTTTTCAACACATTTCTAGTTATCTAAAATGTCTCAATATTCCCCCCCTCTTTAATGTATTTAACATTCGTTTTTTATCGATTTTTAGGAAATTGAGGAGTGTTTTGATTCCAACCATGATATATTAAGTATTAATACATCAAAATGTTTCAAATAATCTTCTCTGAAATATTCAGTTTGGTTCCAAACATTTCTAGATACCTCAAATATACTAATCACGACCCTCCCTCTTTTAAATATTCATTTTTGTTTTCTTTTGATCGAATTTTAGAAAAATGAAAAGTGTTATGATTCTAATCATGGGATATTAATTATTAATACATCAAAATGTTCGCAAGTGTCTCATCTCTAAAATTCCATTTGGTTCAAAATATCTCTAGTATCTTAAAATGTCGTAATATCCCCTCCCCCCATTTTAAAGAATTCAATTTTTTATGTTTTTTTGGTTGGATTTTAGAAAATTGATAAGTGGTACGACTCCAACATAGGGATTTTAAGAATGAATGAATCAAATCGTTCGCAAGAGTCTTCACCGCAAGATTCAGTTTAGTTACAGACATTTCTAGTCTTTTAAAATGGCCTAATTAACACCCCCACCCCTTTTAATGACGTCAAATTTTTATGTGCTTTCTTCGAATTTTATAAATAAGAGGATACAACGACTCCAACCATTGGATGTTACATATTAATACATCAAAATCTTTGCAACAGTCTCCTCTAGAAGATTAAGTTTGGTTCCAGACATTTCTTGTAACCTAAAATATCCTAATCAACTCCCCTATAAAAAGTCAAATTTGTGTCATTTTTATTTTAATTTAAAAAATTGTGAGGGGAGAGTTATAAATCTAACTATGGTATCTTAAATATTAATACATCAAAATGTTCGCAACAGTACTCTCTACAAGATTCAGTTTTGTTCAAGACATCTGTAGTAGCCTAAAATATCCTAATCATCACCCTCTTTTTAAAGAATTCAAATTTTCTGTAGTTTCGGATGGATTTTAGAAAATTCAGGAGGGATACGACTGCAACCATAGAATCTTAAATGTTAATACATCAGAATGTTTGCAATAGTCTCCTCTACAAGATTCAATTTTGTACCAGACATCTCTAGTCTTCTAAAATGTCCTATTCGGGTCCCCCATTTTAGGAATTCAAATTTTTGTGTCTTTTTGGTCAGATTTTAGAAAACTGAGGAGTGCTACGACTCCAACAATGGTTTCTTAAATACTATTACATCAAAATATTTTCAATAATATTCTTTACAATATTCAGTTTTTTCAACACCTTTCCAGTCATCTAAAATGTCTCAATATCCCCCCCTCTTTAATGTATTAAACATTCGTTTTTTATCGGATTTTAGGAAATTGAGGAGTATTTTGATTCCAACCATGATATATTAAATATTAATACATCAAAATGTATCCAATAATCTTCTCTACAATATTCAGTTTGGTTCCAAACATTTCTAGATACCTAAAATATCCTAATCACGACCCTCCCTCTTTTAAATATTCATTTTTGTTTTCTTTTGATCAAATTTCAGAAAAATTATGAGTTATGATTCTAACCATGGGATATTAAATATTAATACATTAAAATGTTCCCAAGAGTCTCATCTAAAAAATTCCATTTGTTCAAAACATCTCTAGTTTCCTAAAATGTCCTAGTCAACCCACACCCCCCATTTTAAAGAATTCAAATATTTCAGTCTTTTTGGTTGGATTTTACAAAATTAAGGAATGACACGACTGTAACCATGGGATATTAAATATTAATCCATCAAAGTATTCGCAACAGTCTTCTCTATAAGATTCAGTTTCGTTCTAGAAGAATTAGGAGTATTATGATTTTAACCAGATGGGATTTTAAATATTAAAACAACAAATTGTTCGCAAGAGTTATACAAGTTTCGATTTTGTTCAAGAAATCTCTAGAAGCCTAAAATATCCTAATCACCCCCCTTCCTTTTAAAGAATTCAAATTTTCTGTATTTCTGGTTGGATTTAAGAAAGATGAGGAGTGATACGACTCCAACCATGGTATCTTAAATATTAATGCATCAAAATGTTTGCAATAGTCTCCACTATATGATTCAGTATGGCTCCAGATATTTCTAGTCACCTAAAACATCCCAATCACTTCCCCCGCTTTTTTAAAAATTCATTTTTGTATTCTTTTTTGATCGAATTTTAGAAAAAATAGGTGATTTATGATTCTAACTATGGGATATTATATATTAAGGCATCCAAATGTTCGCAAGAGTCTCATCTACAAATATCTATATGTTCAACACATCTCTAGTAACCTAAAATGTCCTAATCACCCCTCTTTTAAAGAATTCAAAATTTCTGACTTTTTGGTTGGGTTTTAGAAAATTGAGGAGTGATTCCACTCCAAATATGGGATCTTAAATATTTATGCATCAAAATGTTTTCAATAATATTCTCTACAAGATTCAGTTTTTTTCAACACATTTCTAGTCATCTAAAATATACCAATATCCCCCACACATTTTAATGTATGAAACTTTCGTTTTTTATCGCATTTTTGGAAATTGAGGAGTGTTTTGATTCCAACCATGATATATTAAATATTAATACATCAAAATGTTTGCAATTATCTTCTCTATAATATTCAGTTTGGTTCCAAACATTTCTAGATACATCAAATAACCTAATCACGACTCTCTCTCTTTTAAGTATTCAATATTTTTTTCTTTTGATCGAATTTTAGAAAAATGAGGAGTGTTATGATTCTAATCATGGGATATCAAATATTAATACATCAAAATGTTCCCAAGAGTCTCATCTACAAAATTTTATTTTGTTCAAAACATCTCTAGTATCCTAAAATGTCCTAATCACACCCAAACCCGTTTTAAATTCAATTTTTTTATGTTTTTTGGAAGGATTTTAGAAAATTGAGGAGTGATAAAACTCCAACCATGGCATCTTAAATATTAATGCTTAAAAATGTTCGCAACTGTCTCCTCTACAAGATTCTGTTTAGTTACAGACATTTTTTGATACCTAAAATGTCCTAATCAACACCTCTATAAGAAGTCAATTTTGTGTCATTTTTAATTTATTTTAAAAAATTGAGGAATGTTATGACTCCAACCATGGTATCTTAAATATTAATACATCAAATTGTTCGCCATAGTTCCCTCTACAATTTTCAGTGTGGCTCCAGACATTTTTAGTCACCTAAAACGTCCGAGTCTTGCCCCACGCCGTTTTAAAAATTGATTTGAATAGCCCAATCATGCCCTCCGCCCTTTTAAAATTTCATTTTTTATCGAATTTTTGAAAAATAAGATCTGTTATGATTCTGACAATGGGATATTAAATATTAATGCATCATAATATTTGCAATAATCTCCTCTATAAGAATCAATTTAGTTCCAGACTTTTCTACGCACTTAAAATGTCCTAATTACCCCCCCCCTCCTTCACCAGTTTTAAAGAAGTGAAATTTTTATGTCTTTTTGGTCGAATTTTATAAATATGAGTTTTAAAGAATTCAATTTTTTTATGTTTTTTTGGTTGGATTTTAGAAAATTGATGAGTGACATGATTATAACCATGGGATCTTAAATATTAATGTATCAAAATATTCGCAAAATCCTTCTCTGCCGGATTGAGTTTGGCTCCAGACATTTCTAACTATCTAAAATGTACTAATCACGCCCCCTCTTTTAGAAATTCATTTTTGTGTTGTTTTGATCGAATTTTAGAAAAGTTATGAGTGTTTTGAAAATAATCATGGGATATTAAATGTTAATACACCAAAACGTTTGCAAGAGTGTCATATACAAAATTCCATTTCGTTCAATACATCTCTAGTAACCTATAATATCCTAACCACCCCCCTTTAAAGAATTCAAGTTTTTCTGTCTTTTTGGTAGGATTTTAGAAAATTTAGGATTGATTCGACTCCAACCATGGGATCTTAAATACTAATGCATCAAAATGTACGCAACTGTCTCTTCTACAAGATTCAGTTTCGTTTCAGACATTCCTAGGCACTTAAAATGTCCTAATCACCCCCCACCCCCGTTTTAATTAAGTCAAATTTTTATTTGTTTTTTGTCGAATTTTATACATTTGACGAGTACAACGACTCAAACCATGGGATCTCAAATAATAATACATCAAAATGTTTGCAACAGTTTCCTCTATAAGATTCAGTTTGGTTCCACAAATTTCTTGACATCTAAAAATGTCCTAATCATCACCCGTATAAAAAGTCAATATTGTGTCATTTTTAATTTATTATAAAAAATAGAACAGTGTAATGACTCCAACCATGGTATCTTAAATAGTAATACATCAAAATGTTCGCTACAGTCTCCTCTACATGATTCAGTTTGGCTCCAGACATTTCTAGCCATCTAAAATGTACGAATCATGCCGTCTCTTTTAGAAATTCATTTTTGTGTTCTTTTTGATCGAATGTTAGAAAAATTAGGAGTGTTATGATTCTAACCATGGCATATAAAATATTAATACATCACAATATTCGCAAGATTCTCATCTACAAGATTCCATTTGGTTCAAGACATATCTTGAAGCCTAAAATATTAAAATAATAACTAAATAAAACCCCCTAACTTTTAAAGAATTCACAATTTCTGTCTTTTTGGTTGGATTTCAGAAAATTGAGGAGTTATACGACTCCAACCATGTGGTCTTAAATATTAATGCATCAGAATGATTGCAATTGTCTCCTCTAAGAGATTCAGTTTGGTTCCAGATATTTCTATACATAAAATGTCCCAATCACGCACCCCGCCCTTTTAAAAATTCATTTTTGTGTTCTTTTTGATCGAGTTTTAGAAAAGTAAGGATGTTATGATTCTAACCATGGGATAATAAATATTAATACATAGAAATTTTCGTATCAGTGACCTCTACAAAATTCAGTTTGGTTCCAGACATCTCTAGTCTTTTAAAATGTACTAATCAACCCTCCCCTATTTTAAGAATCCAAATTTTTTTGTCTTTTTTCGGATTTAAAAAATAGAAGAGTGCTACGACTCAAACCATGGGATCTTAAATATTAATACATCAAATAGTTCTCAATAGTATTCTCTACAATATTCAAATTGGTTCAAGACGTATCTGGAAGTCTAAAATATTTTAATCATCCCCCTCCCTTATAAAGATTTCAAATTTTCTGTCTTTTTGGTTGGATTTCAGTAAATTAAGGAAGGCTACGACTCCTACCGTGTGATATTTAATATTCATACAATAAAACCTTCACAACAGTCCCCACTAAAAGATTCAGATTTGTTCAAGACCACTGAAGTAGTCTAAAATATCTTAATCTCCCCCACAAATTTAAAGAATTCAATTTTTTGTTTTTTAAGTTGCGTTTTAGAAAATTGAAGAATGACACGACTCCAACCAGTAGATATTAAATATAAAAGCATCAAAATGTTTGCAATAGTCTTCTCTACATGATTCAGTTTGGTTCCAGACATTTCTAATCACTTAAAATGTCCTAATTACCCCCCCTCACCCAATTTTAAACAAGTCAAATTTTTATGTGTTTTTGGATGAATTTTATAAATATGAGGAGTACAACGACACCAACCACGGGATCTTAGGTATTAATACATGAAAATGTTTGCAACAGTTTCCTCTGCAAGATTCAGGTTGGTTTTAGACATTTCATGATACCTAAAATGTCCTAATCAACACCCCTATAAAAAGTCAATTTGGTGTCATTTTTAATTTATTTTAAAAAATTGAGGAGTGTTATGACTCCAACCACGGTATCTTAAATATTAATGCATCATATTGTTCGCAACAGTTCCCTCTATAAGATTCAGTTTGGCTCCAGACATTTCTAGTCATCTAAAACGTCCGATTCTTGCCCCACGCCATTTTAAAAATTGATTTTTGTGTTATTTTTGATCGAATGTTAGATAAATTAGGAGTATTATGATTATAACCATGGGATATTAAATATTAATGCAACAAAATTTTCGCAAAAGTCTCATCTACCAGATTCGATTTGGTTCAAGACATCTCTAGAAGCCTAAATTATCCTAATCATCCCCCTCCTTTTGAAGAATGCAAATTTTCTGTCTTTTTGGTTGGATTTCAGAAAATTGAGGAGTGATACGAGTCCAACCATGGTATTTTAAATATTAAAGCATCAAAATGTTCGCAATAGTATCCTCTATAAAATTAAGTTTGGCTCCTGATACTTCTAGGCACCTAAAATGTCCCAATCACTCCCCCCGATCTTTAAAAATTCATTTTTGTGTTCTTTTTGATCAAATTTTTGAAAATTAAGTTGTGTTATGATTCTAACCATGGAATATTAAACATTAATACATCAAAATTTTTGTATCATTGTCCTCTACATGATTCAGTTTGGTTCACGACATCTCTAGTCTTCTAAAATGTCCTAATCAAACCTCCCCTATTTTAAGAATTCAAATTTTTGTATCTTTTTTCGGATTTAAAAAATAGAAGAGTGCTACGACTCAAACCATGGTATCTTAAATATTAATACATCAAAATGTTCTCAATAGTATTCTCTACAAGATTCAGTTTTTTTCAACACATTTCTGGCCATCTAAAATGTCCCAATATCCCCCCAGTATTAAATATTCGTTTTTTATCGGATTTTAGAAAATTGAGGAGAATTATGATTCTAACCATGATATATTAAATATTAAGACATCAAAATATTTGAAATAGTTTCCTCGATAAGGTTCAGTTTGGTTACAAAGATATTTAACATCTAAAATATCCTAATCACTCCCCTCCCCCTTTTAAATATTTTTTTTTGCTTTCTTTTGGATCAAATTTTTGAAAAATTAGGAGTGTTACGGTTATAACCATGGGATATTAAATGTTAATACATCACAATTTTCGCAAGAGTGTCATCTACAAGATTCGATTTTGTTCAAGACATCTCTAGTTGCCTAAAATAGCCTAATCACTCCCCCCTTTTAAAGAATTCAAATTTTCGGTCTTTTTGGTCGGATGTTAGAAAACTGAGGAGTGCTACGACCCCAGCCATGTGATCTTAAATAGTAATACATCAAAATGTTCGCAATAGTCTCCTCTATAAGATTCAGTTTTGTTCAGATCATTTCTACTCATCTAAATTGTCATAAACACCACTTCTCCCTTTTAAATATTCATATTTGTTTTCTATTTGATGGAATTTTAGAAAAATGAGGAATGTTATGATTCTAACTATGGGATATTAAATATAAATACTTCCACTTGTTCGAAAGAATCTCATTTACATAATTCCATTTGGTTCAATACATCTCTAGTGTTTAAAATGTCCTAATAAACCCCTCCTTTTAAAAAAATCATATTTTCTGTCTTTTTGGTTGAATTTTAGAAAATTGAGCAGAGATACGAATTCGAACATTGGATCTTAAATATTAATGCATCAAAGTGTTAACAACAGTCTCCTCTAAAGGATTCAGTTTTGTTCTAGAGTTTTCAAGTCACTTAAAATGTCCTATTTAAGAAACCCCCTTAAAGAATTGAAATATTTATGTGTTTTTGGTCTAATTTTATAAATATGAGGAATGATATGACTTAAACCATGAGATCTTAAATATTAATACATCAAAAAGTTTACAACAGTCATTTCTAAGAGAATAAGTTTGGTTTAAGACATTTCTAGCCATCTAATATGTCCCAATAATATCCACCCCCTCTTTAAAGTATTGAACTTTTGTTATTTATCGGATTTTAGGAAATATAGGAGTGTTATGATTCCAGCCATGGGATCTTAAATATTAATACATCAAAGTGTTTGTAATAGTCTCCTGTACAAGATTCTATTTAATACCATATACTTCTCTACACATAAAAGTTACAAATATCCTCCCGTTCTTTGTAAAAAGTCAATTTCTTGTCTGTTTGATTGTATTTTAAAAACATTGAGGAGTGTGATGACTGCAACTATGGTATATTAAATATTAATATATCAAAATGTTTGCAACAGTCTTCTCTACAAAATTCAGTGTGGCTCCAGATATGTCTAGTCTCCTAAAATGTCCTAATCACCCTCTTTTTTAAATAATTCAAATTTTTTTCGTCGAATTTTTAAAAATTGAGGAGTGCTGCGACTTCAACCATAGTGTCTTATATATTAATGCATTAAAAACTTTAAAATTCTCACCTCTGAAAGATTCTGTTAAATATTTTTTTTTTGCTTTCTTTTGGATCAAATTTTTGAAAAATTAGGAGTGTTACGGTTATAACCATGGGATATTAAATGTTAATACATTACAATTTTCGCAAGAGTGTCATCTACAAGATTCGATTTTGTTCAAGACATCTCTAGTTGCCTAAAATAGCCTAATCACTCCCCACTTTTAAAGAATTTAAATTTTCGGTCTTTTTGGTCGGATGTTAGAAAACTGAGGAGTGCTACGACCCCAGCCATGTGATCTTAAATAGTAATACATCAAAATGTTCGCAATTTATATCTAAACAAGATTCAGTTTCTTTCTTGTTTGTGACAATTCTAGTCATCTAACATTTCCTAATGACCGCCCCTCTTCTCTTTAAAGTATTAAATTTTCGCTTTTTATAATGGGTTTTAGGAAATTGAGGAGCGCTATGATTCCAACCATGGAATCTTATATATTAATATATCACAATGTTTTCAATACTCTCCTCGAGAAGATTCAGTTTGGTTCCACACATTTCTTGAAAAATAAAATGTCCTAATCATCTCCCAATAAGAAGTCAATTTTGTGTCTTTTTCATTGTATTTATGTAATTGAGGTGTGTTATGACTCCAACCATGGTATCTTAAATATTAACACTCAAAATTATCGCAACAGTCTTCTCTACAAGATTCCGTTTGGCTGAAGACATTTCTAGCCACCAAAAATATACTTACCAGCCCTTTTAGAAATTCATGTATAAAAATGTTTGCAATAGTCTCCTCTACGATATTCATTGTGGTTCCAGATATTTCTATACTTAAAATGTCGTAATCACGCCCAGGCCCTTTTAAAAATTCATTTTTGTGTTCTTCTTGATTGAATTTTAGAAAAAATAAGGAGTGTTATGGTTCTAACCATGCGATATTAAATATTAATACATCAAAATTTTCGTATCAGTGTCATCTACATGAATCAGTTTGGTACCAGACATCTCTAGTCTTCTAAAATGTCCTAATCAACCCTCCCCTATTTTAAGAATTGAAATTTTTGTGTCTTTTTTTCAGATTTAAAAAATAGAAGAGTGCTACGACTCAAACCATGGGATCTTAAATATTAATACATCAAAATGTTTTCAATAGTATTTTCTAAAGGATTCAGTTTTTTTCAACACATTTCTAGTCATCTAAAATGTCCCAATATCCCCCATTTTAATGTATTAAATATTCGTCTTTTATTGGTTTTTAGGAAATTGAGGAGTGTTTTGATTCCAACCATGATATGATAAATATTAGTAAACCAAAATTATTGCAATAATCTTCTCTATAAGATTCAGTTTGGTTCCAAACATTTCTAGATACCTAAAATATCCTAATCACGAATCTCCCTCTTTTAAATATTCATTTTTGTTTTCTTTTGATCAAATTTTTGAAAAATGAGGAGTGTTATGATTCTAACCATGGGATATTATATATTAATACATCAAAATGTTCCCAAGAGTCTCACCTACGAAATTCCTCATTTTTCATTCTAGTATCCTAAAATTTCCTAATCAACCCCCCCCCCCGTTTCAAAGAATTCAAATTTTGTGTTTTTTTGGTTGGATTTTAGAAAATTGAGGAGTGATACGACTCCATTTATGGGATTTTAAATATTAATGCATCAAAATGCTCGTTATTTCTAGACATTTCAAGTCACTTAAAATGTCCTAATTAACTCCCACCTTTTAAAAAATTCGCATTTTTATATATTATTGGTCGAATTTTACAAATATGAGGATACAATGACTCCAACTATGGGACCTTTCACATTAATACATCAAAATGTTTGCAATAGTCACCTCTACAAGATTCAGTTTGGTACCAGACATCTCTAATCTACTAAAATGTCCCATTCGAATCCCCCTTTTTTAGGAATTCAAATTTTTGTGTCTTTTTGGTCGGATTTTATATAATTGAGGAGAGCTACAACTCCAACCATGGTTTCTAAAATACTATTACATCAAAATATTTCCGGTAGTCTCCACTACAAGATTCAGTTTGGTACCAGACATTCCTTGTCTCCTAAAATGTCCTAATATCCTCCCGTTCCCTATAATAAGTTAATTTTGGGTCTGTTTGATAGTATTTTAAAAAATTGAGAAGTGTGATGATCCAAACATGGTATCTTAAATATTAAAACATCAACATGTTCACAACAGTCTTCTCTACAAGACTCAGTTTGGTTCCAGATATCTCTATGCTCCTGAAATGTACTAATTATTCCTCACCTTTTAAGGAATTCAAAATTTTTTAATCTTTTTGGTCGAATATTAGAAAATTGGGGAATGCTACAACCCCAAACATGGGATCTTAAATATTATTACATAAAAAACTTCACAACAGTCACCACTAAAAGATTCAGTTTGGTTAAGACTTCTATAGAAGTCTAAAATATCCTAATCAACCCCACAAATTTAAAGAATTCAAATTTTCTGTTTTTTTGGTTGGATTTTAGAAAATTGAGGAATGACACGACTCCAACCATGAGATCTTAAATATAAAAGCATCAAAATGTTTGCAATAGTCTCCTTTAAAAGAATCAGTTTAGTATTAGACGTTTCTACTCACTTAAAATGACCTAATTACCCCTCACTTACTAATTTTAAAGAAGTCAAATTTTTATGTGTGTTTGGTCGAATTTTGTAAATATGAAGAGTACAACGACTGTAACCATGGGAATTGAAGTATTAATACATTAAAATGTTTGCAACAGTTTCTTCTACAAGATTCAGTTTTGCTTCAGATATTTCTAGCGAACTAAAATGTCCCATCCACCCACCCCGCCCTTTTAGAAATTCATTTTTGTGTTCTTTTAGATCGAATTTTAGAAAAATTATGAATGTTATGTTTCTATACTAGGGATATTAAATATTAATACACAAAAACGTTCGCCTAGAGTCTCATATACAAAATTCCATTTAGTTCGATACACCTCTAGTAACCTAAAATATCCTAACCCCTCCCCCTTTAAAGAATTCAAATTTTTATGTCTTTTTGTTGGATTTTAGAAAATTGAGGAGTGATTCGAATCCAGCCCTGGGATCTTAAATAATAATGCTTAAAAATGTTCGCATGTGCCTCCTCGACAAGATGCAGTTTGGTTCTAGATATTTCTAGACATTTAAATGCCCTAATTACCCCACCCCCATTTTAAAAAAGTCAAATTTATATGTGTTTATGGTCGAATATTTTACGTATGAGGAGTACAACGACTCCAACCATAATAACTTAAATATTAATGCATCAAAATGTTTTCAACAGTTTCCTCTACGAGATTCAGTTTGGCTCCAGATATTTCTATACATAAAATGTCCAAATCACGCCCCCCGTCCTTGTAAAATTCTTTTTCTGTTCCTTTTGATCGAATTGTTGAAAAATAAGAAGTGTTATGATACTAACCATGGGATATTAAATATTAATACACAAAATTTTCGTATCAGTGTCCTCTACATGATTGAGTTTGGTTCCAGACATCTCTAGTTTACTAAAATGTCCTAATAAGCCCTCCCCTATTTTAAGAATTCAAACTTTTGTGTCTAATTTTCGGATTTAAAAAATAGAGGAGAGCTAGGACTCAAACCATGGGATCATAAATATTAAAACATCAAAATGTTCTTAATAATACTCTCTACAAGATTCAGTTTTTTTCAGCACATTTCTAGTCATCTAAAATGTCCCAATATCCCCACATTGTAATGTATAAAACATTCGTTTTTTTTGGATTTTAGGAAATTGAGGAGTGTTGTGATTCCAACCATCATATATTAAATATTAATACACCAAAATGTTTGCAATAATCTTCTCTATAAGATTCAGTTTGGTTCCAAACATTTGTAGATACCTAAAATATCCTAATCACGACCCTCCCTCTTTTAAATATTCATTTTTGTTTTCTTTTAATCGAATTTTAAAAAATGAGGAGTGTTATGATTCTAACCATGGGATATTAAATATTAAAACATCAAATGTTTCTAAGAGTCTCATCTACAAAATTCCATTTGGTTCAAAACATCTCTAGTATCCTAAAATTTACTAATCACTCCCCACCCCCACCCCCAACCCCCTTTTTAAATAATTCAAATTTTTCTTTTTTTTTTTTGGTTGGATTTTAGAAAATTGAGAAGTGACACGACTCCATATATGGGATTTTAAATTTTAATTCATCAAAATGTTCGCAACTGTCTCCTCTACAAGATTCAGTTGTGTTCCAGACATTTCAAGTCACTTAAAATGAGGAGTTAATTAGGACATTTCAAGTCACTTAAAATGTCCTAATTAACTCCTCCCTTTTAAAGAAGTCAAATTTTTATATATTTTTGCACGAATTTTATAAATAAGTGGATACAACGACTCCAACTGTGGGATCTTACATATTAATACATCAAAATGTTTGCAATAGTTCCCTCTACAAAATTCAGTTTGGTTCCAGACATCTCTAATCTTCTAAAATGTCCTATACGTGTCCCCCTTTTTTAGGAATTCAAATTTTTGTGTCTTTTTGGTCGGATTTTAGATAATTGATGAGAGCTACGACTCCAACAATGGTTTCGTAAATACTATTACATTAAAATGTTTGCAATAGTATCCACTACAAGAGTCAGTTTGTTACCAGACATTTCTTGTCACCTAATATCCTCCCGGTCCCTATAATAAGTTCATTTTGTGTCTGTTTGATTGTATTTTAAAAAATTGAAACGCTTGATGACCCAACCATGGTATCTTTATTAATACATCAAAATGTTCACCCCAGTCTTCTCTACAAGATTCAGTTTGGTTCCAGATATCTCTAGGCTCCTGAAATGTACTAATCATTCCTCACCTTTTAAGGAAATAAAATTTTTTTAATCTTTTTGGTCCAAATTTAGAAAATTTGGGAATGCTACGACTGCAAACTTGATATCTTAAATATAATTACATTAAAAACTTCACAACAGTCACCACTAAAAGAATTAGTTTGGCTGAAGACTTCTATAGTAGTCTAAAATAACCTAATCAATCCCAAAAATTTAAAGAATTCAAATTTTCTGTTTTTTTGGTTGGATTTTAGAAAATTGATGAATGACCCGACGCCACCCATGGGATCTTAAATCTAAACGCATTCAAATGTTTGCACTAGTCTCCTCTAAAAGATTCCGTTTAGTTCCACACATTTCTACTCACTTAAAATTTCCTAATAATCCCTCACTTACTAATTTTAAAGAAGTCAAATTTTTATGTGTTTTGTTCGAATTTTATAAATATGAAGAGTACAACGACTCTAACCTAAGGGATCTTTAGTATTAATACATCAAAATGTTCACCCCAGTCTTCTCTACAAGATTCAGTTTTGCTTCAGATATTTCTAGCCGACTAAAATGTCCCTATCACTCACCCCCGCCCTTTTAGAAATTCATTTTTTTGTTCTTTTTGATCGAATTTTAGAAAAATTATGAGTGTTATGATTCTATCCTTGAGATATTAAATATTAATACACAAAAACCTTTGCAAGTGTCTCATATACAAAATTCCATTTAGTTCAATACACCTCTAGTAACCTAAATTATCCTAACCACTCCCCCTTTAAAGAATTCAAATTTTTCTGTTTTTTGGTTGGATTTTAGATAATTGAGGAGTGATCCAAGTCCAGCCATGGGAACTTAAATATTAATTCTTATAAACGATTGCAACTGTCTCCTCTATAAGATTCAGTTTGGTTCCAGACATTTTTTGATACTGAAAGTGTCCTAATCAAATCCCCTATAAAAAATCATTTTTAATTTTTTGTCATTTTTAATTTATTTTAAAAAATTGAGGAGTGTTATGACTCCAACCATGGTATCTTAAATATTAATACATCAGATTGTTCGCAACAGTTTCCTCTACGAGATTCAGTTTGGCTCCAGATTTTTCTATACATAAAATTTCCAAATCAAGCCCCCCGTCCTTTTAAAAATTCATTTTTCTGTTGTTTTTGATCGAATTTTAGAAAAATAAGGAGTGTTATGATAATAACCATGGGATACTAAATATTAATACATCAAAATTTTCGTATCAGTGTGCTCGACATGATTCAGTTTGGTTCCAAATATCTCTAGTCTTCTAAAATGTCCGAATAAGCCCTCCCCTATTTTAAGAATTCAAATTTTTGTGTCTTTTTTTCGGATTTAAAAAATAGAGGAGTGCGAGGACTCAAACCATGGAATCATAAATTTTCTGTCTTTTTGGTTGGATTTTAGAAAATTGAGGAGTGATACGACTCCAACCATGGTTTCTTAAATACTGTTACTTCAAAATGTTTGCATTAGTCTCCCCTACAAGATTCAGTTTGGTACCAGACATTTCTTGACACCTAAAATGTCCTAATATACTCCCGTTCCCTATAAAAAGTCAATTTTGTGTCTGTTTGTTTGTATTTTAAAAAATTGAAGAGTGTGATGACTCCAACCATGGTATCTTAAATATTAATACATCAAAATATTCACAACAGTCTTCTCTACAAGATTCAGTTTGGCTCCAGATAACTTTAATCAACTCAAATGTCCTTATCACCCCTCACCTTTTAAGGAATTCAAATTTTCTAATCTTTTTGGTCGAATTTAAAAAATAAGGGAATGCTACGACTCCAACCATAGGATCTTAAATATTATTACATTAACAATTTCGCAATAGTCAGCTCTACAAGATTCAGTTTGGATCCAGATATCTCTAGTCTTCTAAAATGTCCTATTCGGGTCCCCCTTTTTTAGGAATTCAAATTTTTGTGTCTTTATGTTGAATTTTAGAAAATTAAGGAGAGATTTGACTCCAACAATGGGATCTTAAATAATAATGCTTAAAAATGTTCGCAAGTGTCTCGTCTACAAGATTCAGCTTGGTTCCAAACATTTCTAGGCACTTAATTGTCCTAATTACTCCACCCCCATTTTAAAGATGTTAAATTTATATGTGTTTTTGTTTGAATTTTATAAATATGAATACAATGACACCAACCATGGGATCTTAAGTATTAATACATTAAAATGTTTGCTACAGTTTCCTCTACAAGATTCAGTTTTGCTTCAGATATTTCTATTCAACTAATATGTCGCATCTACCCACCCCTTTCTTTTAGAAATTCATTTTTGTGTTTTTTTGATCGAATTTTAGAAAAATTATGACCGTTATGATTCTAACCTTGGGATATTAAATTTTAATACACCAAAACGTTCGCAAGTGTCTCATACACAAAATTCCATTTAGTTCAATACACCTCTAGTAACCTAAAATATCCTAACCACACCCCCTTTAAAGAATTCAAATTTTTCTGTCTTTTTGGTTGGATTTTAGAAAATTGAGGAGTGATTCTACTCCAACCATGAGATCTTAAATATTAATACATCAAAATGTTTGCTACAGTTTCTCTAAGAGATTCAGTTTGGCTCCAGATATTTCTGTACATAAAATGTCCATATCACGCCCCCCGTCCTTTTAAAAATTCATTTTTGTGTTCTTTTTGATCGAATTTTAGAAAAATAAAGAGTGTTATGATACTAACCATGGGATATTAAATATTGATACACCAAAATTTTCGTATCAGTGTCCTCTATATGATTCAGTTTGGTTCCAGATATCTCTTGTCTTTTAAAATGTACTAATCAACCCTCCCCTATTTTAAGAATCCAAATTTTTTTGTCTTTTTTCGGATTTAAAAAATAGAAGAGTCTGACTCAAACCATATGGGATCTTTAAATATTAATACATCAAATAGTTCTCAATAGTATTCTCTACAATATTCAAATTGGTTCAAGACGTATCTAGAGTCTAAAATATTTTAATCATCCCCTCCTTATAAAGATTTCAAATTTTCTGTCTTTTTGGTACACCAAAATTTTATATTGATACACCAAAATTTTCGTATCAGTGTCCTCTATATGATTCAGTTTGGTTCCAGATATCTCTTGTCTTCTAAAATGTCCTAATAAGCCCTCCCCTATTTTAAGAATTTAAATTTTTGTGTCTTTTTTCCGGATTTAAAAAATAGAGGAGTGCTAGGACTTAAACCATGGGATCATAAATATTAAAACAACAAAATGTTCTCAATAATATACTGTACAAGATTCAGTTTTTTTCAACACATTTCTAGTTATCTAAAATGTCCCAATATCCCCCTTCCTTCTTTGATGTTTTAAACATTCCTATATTTATCGGATTTTAGGAAATTGAGGAGTGTTTTGATTCCAACCATGATATATTAAATATTAATACATCAAATTGTTTGCAATAATCTTCTCTATAATATTCAGTTTGGTTCCAAACATTTCTATATTCCTCAAAAAACTTAATCACGACCCTCCTTCTTTTAAATATTCATTTTTGTTTTCTTTTGATCGAATGTTTTAAAAATGAGATTATGATTCTAACCATAGGATATTAAATATTAATACATCAAAATGTTCCCAAAAGTCTCATCTACAAAATTCCATTTTGTTCAAAACATATCTAGTATCCGAAAATGTCCTAATCAACACCCCCCCCCAAATTTTAAAGAATTCAATTTTTTTTATGTTATTTTTCTGTTGGATTTTATAAAATTGAGGAGTGATACGACTCCAACCATAGGATCTTAAATATTAATCCTTAAAAATGTTCGCATCTGTCTCTTCTACAAGATTCAGTTTGGTTCCAGACATTTCTAGTCACGTAAAATGTCCTGATTAACCCACCATCGTTTTAAAGAAGTGAAATTTTTCTGTGTTTTTGGTCTAATTTTATATATATGAGGAGTACAACAACTCCAACCGTGGGATCTTCAATATTAATACAACAAAATGTTTGCAATAGTTTCCTCTATTAAATTCTGTTTGGCTCCAGATATTTCTAGTCACCTAAAACGTCCCAATCACGCCCCCACGCCGTTTTAAATATTGATATTTGTGTTCTTTTTGAGCGAATGTTAGAAACATTAGGGGTATTATGATTCTAACCATGGGATATTAAATATTAATGCATCAAAATGTTCAGAGAGTTTCATCCACAAGATGCGATTTGGTTCAAGACATGTCTAGAAGCCTAAAATATTCTTATCATCCCCCACCCCTTTTAAAGAATTAAAATTTTCCGTATTTTGGTTGGATTTCATAAAATTGATTAGTGATAGACTCCAACCATAGTATCTTAAATATTAATCCATGAAACTGTTTGCAATAGTCTCCTCTATAAGATTCAGTTTGGCTCCAGATATTTCTAGCCACGTAAAATGTCCCAATCAATCTCCCCGCCCTTTTAAAAATCCATTTTTGTTTTCTTTTTCATTAAATTTTAGAAAATTAAGGTGTGTTTTGATTCTAACCATGGTATATTAATGCATCAAAATGTTCGCAAGTGTCTCATTTACAAAATTCTATTTGGTTCACAAATCTCTAGTAACCTAAAGTGTCCTAATCACCCCTCTTTTAAAGAATTCATATTTTTCAGTCTTTTTGGTTGGATTTTAGAAAAGTGAGGAGTGACAAGACTCTAACCATGGGATGTTAAATATTAATGCATCAAAATGTTCGCAAAAGTCTCCTCTATAAGATACAGTTTAGATCTAGGAATTTCTATTCACTTAAGATGTCCTAATAACCCCCCCTTCCATATAAAATGTCAAGTTTCTTTCTGTTTGATTGTATTTTAAAAAGTTGAGGAGTGTGATGACTCCAACCATGGTATCTTAAATATTATTACATCGAAATGCTCGCAACAGTCTTCTCTACAAGATTTAGTTTGGCTCCAGACATTTCTAGCCATCTAAAATGTACTAATCATGCCCACCCCCTTTTAGAAATTCATTTTTGTCTTCTTTTTGATCGAACTTTAGAAAAATTATGAGTGTTATGATTCTAACCATGGTATATTAAATATTAATACACCAAAACGTTTGCAAGAGTCTCATATACAAAATTCCATTTGGTTCAATACACCTCTAATAACCTAAAATGTCCTAACCACTCCCCCTTTAAAGAATTCAAATTCTTCTCTCTTTTTGTTTGGATTTTAAAATATTGAGGAGTGTTATGACTCCAATCATGATATCTAAAATATTAATACATCAAAATGTTCACAACAGTCCCCTCTACAAGATGCAGTTTGTCTCCAGACATTTCTAGTCACCTAAAACGTCCCAATCACTACCCACACCGTTTTAATAATTGATTTTTGTTTTCTTTTTGTTAGAATGTTAGTAGAATTAGGAGAATTATGATATTAACCATGGGATTTTAAATATTATTACAACAAATATTTCGCAAGAGTTCTAAAAATTTCAGTTTGGTTCAAGACAACTCTAGAAGCCTAAAATATCCTAATCATCCCCCCCCCTTTTAAAGAATTCAAATTTTCTGTATTTCTGTTTGGATTTCCGAAAGATGAGGAGTGATACGACTCCAACCATGGTATCTTAAATATTAATGCATCAAAATGTTTGCAATAGTCTCCACTATATGATTCAGTATGGCTTCAGATATTTCTAGTCACCTAAAACATCCCAATCACTCACATCGCTCTTTTAAAAATTCATTTTTGTATTCTTTTTGATCGAATTTTAGAAAAAATAGGTGATTTATGATTCTAACTATGGGATATTATATATTAATGCATCCAAATGTTCGCAAGATTCTCATCTACAAATTTCTATTTGTTCAACACATCTCTAGTAAACTAAAATGTCCTAATCACCCCTCTTTTAAAGAATTCAAATTTTCTGTCTTTTTGATTGGATTTTAGAAAATTGAGGAGTGATTCCACTCCAAATATGGGATCTTAAATATTAATGCATCAAGTATGTTTTCAATAATATTCTCTACAAGATTAAGTTTTTTTCAACACATTTCTAGTTATCTAAAATGTCCCAATAACCCCTTCCTTCTTTAATGTTTTAAACATTCGTTTATTTATCGCATTTTAGGAAATTGAGGAGTGTTTTGATTCCAACCATGATATATTAAATATTAACACATCAAAATGTTTGCAATAATCTTCTCTATAATACTCAGTTTAGTTCCAAACATTTCTATATACCTCAAATATCTTTATCACGACCATCCTTCTTTTAAATAGTCATTTTTGTTTTCTTTTGATCGATTTTTTTAAAAATGAGGAGTGTTATGATTCTAATTATAGGATATTAAATATTAATACATCAAAATGTTCCCAACAGTCTCATCTACAATATTCCATTGTGTTCAAAATATCTCTAGTATCCAAAAATGTCCTAATCAACACCCCCCCCCGTTTTAAAGAATTCAATTTTTTTATGTTTTTTTGGTTGGATTTTAGAAAATTGAGGAGTGATACGACTCCAACCATAGGATCTTAAATATTAATTCTTAAAAATGTTCGCAACTGTCTCCTCTACAAGATTCAGTTTGGTTCCAGACATTTCTAGTCACTTTAAATGTCCTGATTAACCCACCATCGTTTTAAAGAAGTGAAATTTTTCTGTGTTTTTGGTCTAATTTTATATATATGAGGAGTACAACAACTCCAACCGTGGGATCTTAAATATTAATACAACAAAATGTTTGCAATAGTTTCCTCTATTAGATTCTGTTTGGCTCCCGATGTTTCTAGTCACCTAAAACGTCCCAATCACGCCCCCACGCCGTTTTAAATATTGATATTTGTGTTCTTTTTGATCGAATGTTAGAAACATTAGGAATATTATGATTCTAACCATGGGATATTAAATATTAATGCATCAAAATGTTCACAAGAGTTTCATCCACAAGATGCGATTTGGTTCAAGAAATGTCTAGAAGCCTAAAATATTCTTATCATTCCCCACCCCTTTTAAAGAATTCAAATTTTCCATATTTTGGTTGGATTTCATAAAATTGATTAGTGATAAGACTCCAACCATAGTATCTTAAATATTAATCCATGAAACTGTTTGCAATAGTCTCCTCTATAAGATTCAGTTTGGCTTCAGATATTTCTAGCCACGTAAAATGTCCCAATCAATCTCCCCGCCCTTTTAAAAATCCATTTTTGTTTTCTTTTTCATTGAATTTTAGAAAATTAAGGTGTGTTTTGATTCTAACCATGGTATATTAATGCATCAAAATGTTCGCAAGTGTCTCATTTACAAAATTCTATTTGGTTCACAAATCTCTAGTAACCTAAAGTGTCCTAATCACCCCTCTTTTAAAGAATTCAAATTTTTCAGTCTTTTTGGTTGGGTTTTAGAAAAGTGAGGAGTGACACGACTCTAACCATGGGATGTTAAATATTAATGCATCAAAATGTTCGCAAAAGTCTCCTCTATAAGATACAATTTAGTTCTAGGAATTTCTATTCACTTAAGATGTCCTAATAACCCCCCCTTCCATATAAAATGTCAAGTTTCTTTCTGTTTGATTGTATTTTAAAAAGTTGAGGAGTGTGATGACTCCAACCATTGTATCTTAAATATTATTACATCGAAATGCTCGCAACAGTCTTCTCTACAAGATTTAGTTTGGCTCCAGACATTTCTAGCTATCTAAAATGTACTAATCATGCCCACCCCCTTTTAGAAATTCATTTTTGTCTTCTTTTTGATCGAACTTTAGAAAAATTATGAGTGTTATGATTCTAACCATGGTATATTAAATATTAATACACCAAAACGTTTGCAAGAGTCTCTTATACAAAATTCCATTTGGTTCAATACACCTCTAATAACCTAAATTGTCCTAACCACTCCCCCTTTAAAGAATTAAAATTCTTCTGTCTTTTTGTTTGGATTTTAAGATATTGAGGAGTGTTATGACTCCAATCATGATATCTAAAATATTAATACATCAAAATGTTCACAACATGTCCAATCTACAAGATGCAGTTTGTCTCCAGACATTTCTAGTCACCTAAAACGTCCCAATCACTACCCACGCCGTTTTAATAATTGATTTTTGTTTTCTTTTTGTTAGAATGTTAGTAGAATTAGGAGAATTATGTTATTAACCATGGGATTTTAAATATAAATACAACAAATGTTTCGCAAGAGTTCTAAAAATTTCATTTTGGTTCAAGACAACTCTAGAAGCCTAAAATATCCTAATCATCGCCCCCCCCCTTTTAAAGAATTCAAATTTTCTCTATTTCTGGTTGGATTTCAGAAAGATGAGGAGTGATACGACTCCAACCTTGGTATCTTAAATATTAATGCATCAAAATGTTTGCAATAGTCTCCACTATATGATTCAGTATGGCTTCAGATATTTCTAGTCACCTAAAATGTCCTAATCATCACTCGTATAAAAAGTCAATATTGTGTCATTTTTAATTTATTATAAAAAATAGAACAGTGTAATGACTCCAACCATGGTATCTTAAATAGTAATACATCAAAATGTTCGCTACAGTCTCCTCTACATGATTCAGTTTGGCTCCAGACATTTCTAGCCATCTAAAATGTACGAATCATGCCGTCTCTTTTAGAAATTCATTTTTGTGTTCTTTTTGATCAAATGTTAGAAAAATTAGGTGTGTTATGATTCTAACCATGGCATATAAAATATTAATACATCACAATATTCGCAAGATTCTCATCTACAAGATTCCATTTGGTTCAAGACATATCTTGAAGCCTAAAATATTAAAATAATCCCCCTCACTTTTAAAGAATTCACAATTTCTGTCTTTTTGGTTGGATTTCAGAAAATTGAGGAGTTATACGACTCCAACCATGTGGTCTTAAATATTAATGCATCAGAATGATTGCAATTGTCTCCTCTAAGAGATTCAGTTTAGTTCCAGATATTTCTATACATAAAATGTCCCAATCACGCACCCCGCCCTTTTAAAAATTCATTTTTGTGTTCTTTTTGATCGAGTTTTAGAAAAAAAAGGAATGTTATGATTCTAACCATGGGATAATAAATATTAATACGTAGAAATTTTCGTATCAGTGTCCTCTACAAACTTCAGTTTGGTTCCAGACATCTCTAGTCTTTTAAAATGTTCTAATCAACCCTCCCCTATTTTAAGAATCCAAATTTTTTTGTCTTTTTTCGGATTTAAAAAATAGAAGAGTGCTACGACTCAAAACATGGGATCTTAAATATTAATACATCAAATAGTTCTCAATAGTCTTCTCTACAATATTCAAATTGGTTCAAGACGTATCTGGAAGTCTAAAATATTTTAATCATCCCTTTCCCTTATAAAGATTTCAAATTTTCTGTATTTTTGGTTGGATTTCAGTAAATTAAGGAAGGCTACGACTCCTACCGTGTGATATTTAATATTCATACAATAAAACCTTCACAACAGTCACCACTAAAAGATTCAGATTTGTTCAAGACCTCTGAAGTAGCCTAAAATATCTTAATCTCCCCCACAAATTTAAAGAATTCAAATTTTCTGTTTTTTAGGTTGCATTTTAGAAAATTGAACAATGACACGACTCCAACCAGTAGATATTAAATATAAAAGCATCAAAATGTTTGCAATAGTCTTCTCTACATAATTCAGTTTGGTTCCAGACATTTCTAATCACTTAAAATGTCCTAATTACCCCCCTCCCCCAATTTTAAACAAGTCAAATTTTAGGTGTTTTTGGATGAATTTTATATATATGACGAGTACAACGACACCAACCATGGGATCTTAGGTATTAATACATGAAAATGTTTGCAACAGTTTCCTCTGCAAGATTCAGGTTGGTGTTAGACATTTCATGATACCTAAAATGTCCTAATCAACACCCCTATAAAAAGTCAATTTTGTGTCTTTTTGATTTTATTTTAAAACAATTGAGGAGTGTTATGACTCCAACCATGGGATATTAAATATTAATGCATCATATTGTTCGCAACAGTTCCTCTACAAGATTCACTTTGGTTCACGACATCTCTAGTCTTCTAAAATGTCCTAATCAAACCTCCCTATTTTAAGAATTCAAATTTTTGTGTCTTTTTCGGATTTAAAAATAGAAGAGTGCTACGACTCAAACCATGGGATCTTAAATATTAATACATCAAAATGTTCTCAATAGTATTCTCTACAAGATTCAGTTTTTTTCAACACATTTCTGGCCATCTAAAAATGTCCCAATATCCCCCAGTATTAAATATTCGTTTTTTATCGGATTCTAGAAAATTGAGGAGAATTATGATTCTAACCATGATATATTAAATATTAAGACATCAAAATATTTGAAATAGTTTCCTGGATAAGGTTTAGTTTGGTTCCAAAGATATTTAAAATCTAAAATATACTAATCACTCCCCTCCCCTTTTAAATATTTTTTTGCTTTCTTTTGGATCAAATGTTTTAAAAATTAGAGTGTTACGGTTATAACGATGGGATATTAAATGTTAATACATTACAATTTTCGCAAGAGTGTCATCTACAAGATTCGATTTTGTTCAAGACATCTCTAGTTGTCTAAAATAGCCTAATCACTCCCCCTTTTAAAGAATTCAAATTTTCGGTCTTTTGGTCGGATGTTAGAAAACTGAGGAATGCTACGACCCCAGCCATGTGATCTTAAATAGTAATACATCAAAATGTTTGCAATAGTCTCCTCAATAAGATTCAGTTTTGTTCAGATCATTTCTACTCATCTAAATTGTCATAAACACCACTTCTCCCTTTTAAATATTCATATTTGTTTTCTATTTGATGGAATTTTAGAAACATGAGGAATGTTATGATTCTAACTATGGGATATTAAATATAAATACTTCCACTTGTTCGGAAGAATCTCATTTACAGAATTCCATTTGGTTCAATACATCTCTAGTGTTTAAAATGTCCTAATAACCCCCCCCTCCTTTTAAAAAAATCATATTTTCTGTCTTTTTGGTTGAATTTTAGAAAATTGAGCAGAGATACGAATTCGAACATTGGATCTCAAATATTAATGCATCAATGTGTTAACAACAGTCTCCTCTAAAGGATTCAGTTTTGTTCTAGACTTTTCAAGTCACTTAAAATGTCCTATTTAAGAAACCCCCTTAAAGAATTGAAATATTTATGTGTTTTTGGTCTATGTTTATAAATATGAGGAATGATATGACTTAAACCATGAGATCTTAAATATTAATACATCAAAAAGTTTACAACAGTCATTTCTAAGAGAATAAGTTTGGTTTAAGACATTTCTAGCCATCTAATATGTCCCAATAATATCCACCCCCTCTTTAAAGTATTGAACTTTTGTTATTTATGGGATTTTAGGAAATATAGGAGTGTTATGATTCCAGCCATGGGATCTTAAATATTAATACATCAAAGTGTTTGTAATAGTCTCCTGTACAAGATTCAATTTAATACCATATACTTCTCTTCACATAAAAGTTACAAATATCCTTCCGTTCTTTGTAAAAAGTCAATTTCTTGTCTGTTTGATTGTATTTTAAAAACATTGAGGAGTGTGATGACTGCAACTATGGTATATTAAATATAATTATATCAAAATGTTTGCAACAGTCTTCTCTACAGATTTCAGTGTGGCTCCAGATATGTCTAGTCTCCTAAAATGTCCTAATCACCCTCTTTTTTAAATAATTCAAATTTTTTTCGTCGAATTTTTGAAAATTGAGGAGTGCTGCGACTTCAACCATAGCATCTTAAATATTAATGCATTAAAAACTTTAAAATTGTCACCTCTGAAAGATTCTGTTAATTCCAATACAATTCTAGTCATCTAACATTTCCTAATGACCGCCCCTCTCCTCTTTAAAGTATTAAATTTTCACTTTTTATAATGGGTTTTAGGAAATTGAGGATTGCTATGATTCCAAACATGGAATCTGATATATTAATATATCACAATGTTTTCAATACTCTCCTCGAGAAGAATCAGTTTGGATCTACACATTTCTTGAAAAATAAAATGTCCTAATCATCTCCCAATAAGAAGTCAATTTTGTGTCTTTTTCATTGTATTTATGTAATTGAGGTGTGTTATGACTCCAACCATGGTATCTTAAATATTAACACTCAAAATTATCGCAACAGTCTTCTCTACAAGATTCCGTTTGGCTGAAGACATTTCTAGCCACCAAAAAATATACTTATCAGCCCATTTAGAAATTCATGCATAAAAATGTTTGCAATAGTCTCCTCTACGATATTCAGTGTGGTTCCAGATACTTCTATACTTAAAATGTCGTAATCATGCCCAGGCCCTTTTAAAAATTCATTTTTGTGTTCTTTTTGATTGAATTTTAGAAAAATAAGGAGTGTTATGATACTAACCATGCGATATTAAATATTAATACATCAAAATTTTCGTATCAGTGTCCTCTACATGAATCAGTTTGGTACCAGACATCTCTAGTCTTCTAAAATGTCCTAATCAGCCCTCCCCTATTTTAAGAATTGAAATTTTTGTGTCTTTTTTTCAGATTTAAAAAATAGAAGAGTGCTACGACTCAAACCATGGGATCTTAAATATTAATACATCAAAATGTTTTCAATAGTATTTTCTAAAAGATTCAGTTTTTTTCAACACATTTCTAGTCATCTAAAATGTCCCAATATCCCCCCATTTTAATGTATTAAATATTCGTCTTTTATTGGTTTTTAGAAAATTGAGGAGTGTTTTGATTCCAACCATGATATGATAAATATTAGTAAACCAAAATTATTGCAATAATCTTCTCTATAAGATTCAGTTTGGTTCCAAACATTTCTAGATACCTAAAATATCCTAATCACGAATCTCCCTCTTTTAAATATTCATTTTTGTTTTCTTTTGATCAAATTTTTGAAAAATGAGGAGTGTTATGATTCTAACCATGGGATATTAAATATTAATACATCAAAATGTTCCCAAGAGTCTCATCTACAAAATTCTATTTGTTTCAAAACATCTCTAGTATCCTAAAATTTCCTAATCAACCCCCCCCCCGTTTTAAAGAATACAAATTTTGTGTTTTTTTGGTTGGATTTTAGAAAATTGAGGAGTGATACGACTCCATTTATGGGATTTTAAATATTAATGCATCAAAATGCTCGTTATTTCTAGACATTTCAAGTCACTTAAAATGTCCTAATTAACTCCCACCTTTTAAAAAATTCGCATTTTTATATATTATTGGTCGAATTTTACAAATATGAGGATACAATGACTCCAACTATGGGTTCTTTCACATTAATACATCAAAATGTTTGCAATAGTCACCTCTACAAGATTCAGTTTGGTACCAGACATCTCTAATCTACTAAAATGTCCCATCTGAATCCCCCTTTTTTAGGAATTCAAATTTTTGTGTCTTTTTGGTCGGATTTTATATAATTGAGGAGAGCTACAACTCCAACCATGGTTTCTAAAATACTATTACATCAAAATATTTTCGGTAGTCTCCACTACAAGATTCAGTTTGGTACCAGACATTCCTTGTCTCCTAAAATGTCCTAATATCCTCCCGTTCCCTATAATAAGTTAATTTTGGGTCTGTTTAATAGTATTTTAAAAAATTGAGAAGTGTGATGATCCAAACATGGTATCTTAAATATTAAAACATCAACATGTTCACAACAGTCTTCTCTACAAGACTCAGTTTGGTTCCAGATATCTCTATGCTCCTGAAATGTACAAATTATTCCTCACCTTTTAAGGAATTCAAAATTTTTTAATCTTTTTGGTCGAATATTAGAAAATTGGGGAATGCTACAACTCCAAACATGGGATCTTAAATATTATTACATAAAAAACTTCACAACAGTCACCACTAAAAGATTCAGTTTGGTTAAGACTTCTATAGTAGTCTAAAATATCCTAATCAACCCCACAAATTTAAAGAATTCAAATTTTCTGTTTTTTAGGTTGCATTTTAGAAAATTGAACAATGACACGACTCCAACCAGTAGATATTAAATATAAAAGCATCAAAATGTTTGCAATAGTCTTCTCTACATAATTCAGTTTGGTTCCAGACATTTCTAATCACTTAAAATGTCCTAATTACCCCCCTCCCCCAATTTTAAACAAGTCAAATTTTAGGTGTTTTTGGATGAATTTTATATATATGACGAGTACAACGACACCAACCATGGGATCTTAGGTATTAATACATGAAAATGTTTGCAACAGTTTCCTCTGCAAGATTCAGGTTGGTGTTAGACATTTCATGATACCTAAAATGTCCTAATCAACACCCCTATAAAAAGTCAATTTGGTGTCATTTTTAATTTATTTTAAAACATTGAGGAGTGTTATGACTCCAACCATGGTATCTTAAATATTAATGCATCATATTGTTCGCAACAGTTCCCTCTACAAGATTCAGTTTGGTTCACGACATCTCTAGTCTTCTAAAATGTCCTAATCAAACCTCCCCTATTTTAAGAATTCAAATTTTTGTGTCTTTTTTCGGATTTAAAAAATAGAAGAGTGCTACGACTCAAACCATGGGATCTTAAATATTAATACATCAAAATGTTCTCAATAGTATTCTCTACAAGATTCAGTTTTTTTCAACACATTTCTGGCCATCTAAAATGTCCCAATATCCCCCCAGTATTAAATATTCGTTTTTTATCGGATTCTAGAAAATTGAGGAGAATTATGATTCTAACCATGATATATTAAATATTAAGACATCAAAATATTTGAAATAGTTTCCTGGATAAGGTTTAGTTTGGTTCCAAAGATATTTAAAATCTAAAATATACTAATCACTCCCCTCCCCCTTTTAAATATTTTTTTTTGCTTTCTTTTGGATCAAATGTTTTAAAAATTAGGAGTGTTACGGTTATAACGATGGGATATTAAATGTTAATACATTACAATTTTCGCAAGAGTGTCATCTACAAGATTCGATTTTGTTCAAGACATCTCTAGTTGTCTAAAATAGCCTAATCACTCCCCCCCTTTTAAAGAATTCAAATTTTCGGTCTTTTTGGTCGGATGTTAGAAAACTGAGGAATGCTACGACCCCAGCCATGTGATCTTAAATAGTAATACATCAAAATGTTTGCAATAGTCTCCTCAATAAGATTCAGTTTTGTTCAGATCATTTCTACTCATCTAAATTGTCATAAACACCACTTCTCCCTTTTAAATATTCATATTTGTTTTCTATTTGATGGAATTTTAGAAACATGAGGAATGTTATGATTCTAACTATGGGATATTAAATATAAATACTTCCACTTGTTCGGAAGAATCTCATTTACAGAATTCCATTTGGTTCAATACATCTCTAGTGTTTAAAATGTCCTAATAACCCCCCCCCCTCCTTTTAAAAAAATCATATTTTCTGTCTTTTTGGTTGAATTTTAGAAAATTGAGCAGAGATACGAATTCGAACATTGGATCTTAAATATTAATGCATCAATGTGTTAACAACAGTCTCCTCTAAAGGATTCAGTTTTGTTCTAGACTTTTCAAGTCACTTAAAATGTCCTATTTAAGAAACCCCCTTAAAGAATTGAAATATTTATGTGTTTTTGGTCTATGTTTATAAATATGAGGAATGATATGACTTAAACCATGAGATCTTAAATATTAATACATCAAAAAGTTTACAACAGTCATTTCTAAGAGAATAAGTTTGGTTTAAGACATTTCTAGCCATCTAATATGTCCCAATAATATCCACCCCCTCTTTAAAGTATTGAACTTTTGTTATTTATGGGATTTTAGGAAATATAGGAGTGTTATGATTCCAGCCATGGGATCTTAAATATTAATACATCAAAGTGTTTGTAATAGTCTCCTGTACAAGATTCAATTTAATACCATATACTTCTCTTCACATAAAAGTTACAAATATCCTTCCGTTCTTTGTAAAAAGTCAATTTCTTGTCTGTTTGATTGTATTTTAAAAACATTGAGGAGTGTGATGACTGCAACTATGGTATATTAAATATAATTATATCAAAATGTTTGCAACAGTCTTCTCTACAGATTTCAGTGTGGCTCCAGATATGTCTAGTCTCCTAAAATGTCCTAATCACCCTCTTTTTAAATAATTCAAATTTTTTCGTCGAATTTTGAAAATTGAGGAGTGCTGCGACTTCAACCATAGCATCTTAAATATTAATGCATTAAAAACTTTAAAATTGTCACCTCTGAAAGATTCTGTTAATTCCAATACAATTCTAGTCATCTAACATTTCCTAATGACCGCCCCTCTCCTCTTTAAAGTATTAAATTTTCACTTTTTATAATGGGTTTTAGGAAATTGAGGATTGCTATGATTCCAAACATGGAATCTGATATATTAATATATCACAATGTTTTCAATACTCTCCTCGAGAAGAATCAGTTTGGATCTACACATTTCTTGAAAAATAAAATGTCCTAATCATCTCCCAATAAGAAGTCAATTTTGTGTCTTTTTCATTGTATTTATGTAATTGAGGTGTGTTATGACTCCAACCATGGTATCTTAAATATTAACACTCAAAATTATCGCAACAGTCTTCTCTACAAGATTCCGTTTGGCTGAAGACATTTCTAGCCACCAAAAAATATACTTATCAGCCCATTTAGAAATTCATGCATAAAAATGTTTGCAATAGTCTCCTCTACGATATTCAGTGTGGTTCCAGATATTTCTATACTTAAAATGTCGTAATCATGCCCAGGCCCTTTTAAAAATTCATTTTTGTGTTCTTTTTGATTGAATTTTAGAAAAATAAGGAGTGTTATGATACTAACCATGCGATATTAAATATTAATACATCAAAATTTTCGTATCAGTGTCCTCTACATGAATCAGTTTGGTACCAGACATCTCTAGTCTTCTAAAATGTCATAATCAGCCCCCCCTATTTTAAGAATTAAAATTTTTGTGTCTTTTTTTCAGATTTAAAAAATAGAAGAGTGCTACGACTCAAACCATGGGATCTTAAATATTAATACATCAAAATGTTTTCAATAGTATTTTCTAAAAGATTCAGTTTTTTTCAACACATTTCTAGTCATCTAAAATGTCCCAATATCCCCCCATTTTAATGTATTAAATATTCGTCTTTTATTGGTTTTTAGAAAATTGAGGAGTGTTTTGATTCCAACCATGATATGATAAATATTAGTAAACCAAAATTATTGCAATAATCTTCTCTATAAGATTCAGTTTGGTTCCAAACATTTCTAGATACCTAAAATATCCTAATCACGAATCTCCCTCTTTTAAATATTCATTTTTGTTTTCTTTTGATCAAATTTTTGAAAATGAGGAGTGTTATGATTCTAACCATGGGATATTAAATATTAATACATCAAAAATGTTCCCAAGAGTCTCATCTACAAAATTCTATTTGTTTCAAAACATCTCTAGTATCCTAAAATTTCCTAATCAACCTCTGCCGTTTTAAAGAATACAAATTTTGTGTTTTTGGTTGGATTTTAGAAAATTGAGGAGTGATACGACTCCATTTATGGGATTTTAAATATTAATGCATCAAAATGCTCGTTATTTCTAGACATTTCAAGTCACTTAAAATGTCCTAATTAACTCCCACCTTTTAAAAAATTCGCATTTTTATATATTATTGGTCGAATTTTACAAATATGAGGATACAATGACTCCAACTATGGGTTCTTTCACATTAATACATCAAAATGTTTGCAATAGTCACCTCTACAAGATTCAGTTTGGTACCAGACATCTCTAATCTACTAAAATGTCCCATTCGAATCCCCCTTTTTTAGGAATTCAAATTTTTGTGTCTTTTTGGTCGGATTTTATATAATTGAGGAGAGCTACAACTCCAACCATGGTTTCTAAAATACTATTACATCAAAATATTTTCGGTAGTCTCCACTACAAGATTCAGTTTGGTACCAGACATTCCTTGTCTCCTAAAATGTCCTAATATCCTCCCGTTCCCTATAATAAGTTAATTTTGGGTCTGTTTAATAGTATTTTAAAAAATTGAGAAGTGTGATGATCCAAACATGGTATCTTAAATATTAAAACATCAACATGTTCACAACAGTCTTCTCTACAAGACTCAGTTTGGTTCCAGATATCTCTATGCTCCTGAAATGTACAAATTATTCCTCACCTTTTAAGGAATTCAAAATTTTTTAATCTTTTTGGTCGAATATTAGAAAATTGGGGAATGCTACAACTCCAAACATGGGATCTTAAATATTATTACATAAAAAACTTCACAACAGTCACCACTAAAAGATTCAGTTTGGTTAAGACTTCTATAGTAGTCTAAAATATCCTAATCAACCCCACAAATTTAAAGAATTCAAATTTTCTGTTTTTTTGGTTGGATTTTAGAAAATTGAGGAATGACACGACTCCAACCATAAGATCTTAAATATAAAAGCATCAAAATGTTTGCAATAGTCTCCTTTAAAAGAATCAGTTTAGTATTAGACGTTTCTACTCACTTAAAATGACCTAATTACCCCTCACTTTTTAATTTTAAAGAAGTCAAATTTTTATGTGTGTTTGGTCGAATTTTATAAATATGAAGAGTACAACGACTGTAACCATGGGAATTGAAGTATTAATGCATTAAAATGTTTGCAACAGTTTCTTCTACAAGATTCAGTTTTGCTTCAGATATTTCTAGCGAACTAAAATGTCCCATCCACTCCACCCCTGCCCTTTAGAAATTCATTTTTGTGTTCTTTTAGATCGAATTTTAGAAAAATTATGAATGTTATGTTTCTATACTAGGGATATTAAATATTAATACACAAAAACGTTCGCCTAGAGTCTCATATACAAAATTCCATTTAGTTCGATACACCTCTAGTAACCTAAAATATCCTAACCCCTCCCCCTTTAAAGAATTCAAATTTTTATGTCTTTTTGTTGGATTTTAGAAAATTGAGGAGTGATTCGAATCCAGCCCTGGGATCTTAAATAATAATGCTTAAAAATGTTCGCATGTGCCTCCTCGACAAGATGCAGTTTGGTTCTAGATATTTCTAGACATTTAAATGCCCTAATTACCCCACCCCCATTTTAAAAAAGTCAAATTTATATGTGTTTATGGTCGAATATTTTACGTATGAGGAGTACAACGACTCCAACCATAATAACTTAAATATTAATGCATCAAAATGTTTTCAACAGTTTCCTCTACGAGATTCAGTTTGGCTCCAGATATTTCTATACATAAAATGTCCAAATCACGCCCCCGTCCTTGTAAAATTCTTTTTTCTGTTCCTTTTGATCGAATTGTTGAAAAATAAGAAGTGTTATGATACTAACCATGGGATATTAAATATTAATACACAAAATTTTCGTATCAGTGTCCTCTACATGATTGAGTTTGGTTCCAGACATCTCTAGTTTTCTATAATGTCCTAATAAGCCCTCCCCTATTTTAAGAATTCAAATTTTTGTGTCTAATTTTCGGATTTAAAAAATAGAGGAGAGCTAGGACTCAAACCATGGGATCATAAATATTAAAACATCAAAATGTTCTTAATAATACTCTCTACAAGATTCAGTTTTTTTCAGCACATTTCTAGTCATCTAAAATGTCCCAATATCCCCACATTGTAATGTATAAAACGTTCGTTTTTTTTGGATTTTAGGAAATTGAGGAGTGTTTTGATTCCAACCATGATATATTAAATATTAATACACCAAAATGTTTGCAATAATCTTCTCTATAAGATTCAGTTTGGTTCCAAACATTTGTAGATACCTAAAATATCCTAATCACGACCCTCCCTCTTTTAAATATTCATTTTTGTTTTCTTTTAATCGAATTTAAAAAAATGAGGAGTGTTATGATTCTAACCATGGGATATTAAAAATTAAAACATCAAATGTTTCTAAGAGTCTCATCTACAAAATTCCATTTGGTTCAAAACATCTCTAGTATCCTAAAATTTCCTAATCACTCCCCACACCCCACCCCCCGTTTTAAAGAATTCAAATTTTTCTGTTTTTTTTTTGTTGGATTTAAAAAATTGAGAAGTGACACGACTCCATATATGGGATTTTAAATTTTAATGCATCAAAATGTTCGCAACAGTCTCCTCTACAAGATTCAGTTGTGTTCCAGACATTTCAAGTCACTTAAAATGAGGAGTTAATTAGGACATTTCAAGTCACTTAAAATGTCCTAATTAACTCCTCCCTTTTAAAGAAGTCAAATTTTTATATATTTTTGCACGAATTTTATAAATAAGTGGATACAACGACTCCAACTGTGGGATCTTACATATTAATACATCAAAATGTTTGCAATATTTCCCTCTACAAAATTCAGTTTGGTTCCAGACATCTCTAATCTTCTAAAATGTCCTATACGTGTCCCCCTTTTTTAGGAATTCAAATTTTTGTGTCTTTTTGGTCGGATTTTAGATAATTGATGAGAGCTACGACTCCAACAATGGTTTCGTAAATACTATTACATTAAAATGTTTGCAATAGTATCCACTACAAGAGTCAGTTTGTTACCAGACATTTCTTGTCACCTAATATCCTCCCGGTCCCTATAATAAGTTCATTTTGTGTCTGTTTGATTGTATTTTAAAAAATTGAAACGCTTGATGACCCAACCATGGTATCTTTATTAATACATCAAAATGTTCACCCCAGTCTTCTCTACAAGATTCAGTTTGGTTCCAGATATCTCTAGGCTCCTGAAATGTACTAATCATTCCTCACCTTTTAAGGAAATAAAATTTTTTTAATCTTTTTGGTCCAAATTTAGAAAATTTGGGAATGCTACGACTGCAAACTTGATATCTTAAATATAATTACTTTAAAAACTTCACAACAGTCACCACTAAAAGAATTAGTTTGGCTGAAGACTTCTATAGTAGTCTAAAATAACCTAATCAATCCCAAAAATTTAAAGAATTCAAATTTTCTGTTTTTTTGGTTGGATTTTAGAAAATTGAGGAATGACACGACTCCAACCATGGGATCTTAAATATAAAAGCATTCAAATGTTTGCACTAGTCTCCTCTAAAAGATTCCGTTTAGTTCCACACATTTCTACTCACTTAAAATTTCCTAATAATCCCTCACTTACTAATTTTAAAGAAGTCAAATTTTTATGTGTTTTTGTTCGAATTTTATAAATATGAAGAGTACAACGACTCTAACCAAGGGATCTTTAGTATTAATACATCAAAATGTTTGCAACAGTTTCCTCTACAAGATTCAGTTTTGCTTCAGATATTTCTAGCCGACTAAAATGTCCCTATCACTCACCCCCGCCCTTTTAGAAATTCATTTTTGTTCTTTTTGATCGAATTTTAGAAAAATTATGAGTGTTATGATTCTATCCTTGAGATATTAAATATTAATACACAAAAACCTTTGCAAGTGTCTCATATACAAAATTCCATTTAGTTCAATACACCTCTAGTAACCTAAATTATCCTAACCACTCCCCTTTAAAGAATTCAAATTTTTCTGTTTTTTGGTTGGATTTTAGATAATTGAGGAGTGATCCAAGTCCAGCCATGGGAACTTAAATATTAATTCTTTTAAACGATTGCAACTGTCACCTCTATAAGATTCAGTTTGGTTCCAGACATTTTTTGATACTGAAAGTGTCCTAATCATATCCCCTATAAAAAATCATTTTTAATTTTTTGTCATTTTTAATTTATTTTAAAAAATTGAGGAGTGTTATGACTCCAACCATGGTATCTTAAATATTAATACATCAGATTGTTCGCAACAGTTTCCTCTACGAGATTCAGTTTGGCTCCAGATTTTTCTATACATAAAATGTCCAAATCAAGCCCCCCGTCCTTTTAAAAATTCATTTTTCTGTTCTTTTTGAACGAATTTTAGAAAAATAAGGAGTGTTATGATAATAACCATGGGATACTAAATATTAATACATCAAAATTTTCGTATCAGTGTGCTCGACATGATTCAGTTTGGTTCCAAATATCTCTAGTCTTCTAAAATGTCCGAATAAGCCCTCCCCTATTTTAAGAATTCAAATTTTTGTGTCTTTTTTTCGGATTTAAAAAATAGAGGAGTGCGAGGACTCAAACCATGGAATCATAAATTTTCTGTCTTTTTGGTTGGATTTTAGAAAATTGAGGAGTGATACGACTCCAACCATGGTTTCTTAAATACTGTTACTTCAAAATGTTTGCATTAGTCTCCCCTACAAGATTCAGTTTGGTACCAGACATTTCTTGACACCTAAAATGTCCTAATATACTCCCGTTCCCTATAAAAAGTCAATTTTGTGTCTGTTTGTTTGTATTTTAAAAAATTGAAGAGTGTGATGACTCCAACCATGGTATCTTAAATATTAATACATCAAAATATTCACAACAGTCTTCTCTACAAGATTCAGTTTGGCTCCATTTAACTTTAATCTCCTCAAATGTCCTTATCACCCCTCACCTTTTAAGGAATTCAAATTTTCTAATCTTTTTGGTTGAATTTAAAAATAGGGAATGCTACGACTCCAACCATAGGATCTTAAATATTATTACATTAACAATTTCGCAATAGTCAGCTCTACAAGATTCAGTTTGGATCCAGATATCTCTAGTCTTCTAAAATGTCCTATTCGGGTCCCTCTTTTTTAGGAATTCAAATTTTTGTGTCTTTATGTTGAATTTTAGAAAATTAAGGAGAGATTTGACTCCAACAATGGGATCTTAAATAATAATGCTTAAAAATGTTCGCAAGTGTCTCGTCTACAAGATTCAGCTTGGTTCCAAACATTTCTAGGCACTTAATTGTCCTAATTACTCCACCCCCATTTTAAAGATGTTAAATTTATATGTGTTTTTGTTTGAATTTTATAAATATGAATACAACGACACCAACCATGGGATCTTAAGTATTAATACATTAAAATGTTTGCTACAGTTTCCTCTACAAGATTCAGTTTTGCTTCAGATATTTCTATTCAACTAATATGTCGCATCTACCCACCCCATTCTTTTAGAAATTCATTTTTGTGTTTTTTTGATCGAATTTTAGAAAAATTATGACCGTTATGATTCTAACCTTGGGATATTAAATTTTAATACACCAAAACGTTCGCAAGTGTCTCATACACAAAATTCCATTTAGTTCAATACACCTCTAGTAACCTAAAATATCCTAACCACACCCCCTTTAAAGAATTCAAATTTTTCCGTCTTTTTGGTTGGATTTTAGAAAATTGAGGAGTGATTCTACTCCAACCATGAGATCTTAAATATTAATACATCAAAATGTTTGCTACAGTTTCTCTAAGAGATTCAGTTTGGCTCCAGATATTTCTGTACATAAAATGTCCATATCACGCCCCCCGTCCTTTTAAAAATTCATTTTTGTGTTCTTTTTGATCGAATTTTAGAAAAATAAAGAGTGTTATGATACTAACCATGGGATAATAAATATTAATACATAGAAATTTTCGTATCAGTGACCTCTACAAAATTCAGTTTGGTTCCAGACATCTCTAGTCTTTTAAAATGTACTAATCAACCCTCCCCTATTTTAAGAATCCAAATTTTTTTGTCTTTTTTCGGATTTAAAAATAGAAGAGTGCCATGACTCAAACCATGGGATCTTAAATATTAATACATCAAATAGTTCTCAATAGTATTCTCTACAATATTCAAATTGGTTCAAGACGTATCTGGAAGTCTAAAATATTTTAATCATCCCCCTCCCTTATAAAGATTTCAAATTTTCTGTCTTTTTGGTACACCAAAATTTTATATTGATACACCAAAATTTTCGTATCAGTGTCCTCTATATGATTCAGTTTGGTTCCAGATATCTCTTGTCTTCTAAAATGTCCTAATAAGCCCTCCCCTATTTTAAAAATTTAAATTTTTGTGTCTTTTTCCGGATTTAAAAAATAGAGGAGTTCTAGGACTTAAACCATGGGATCATAAATATTAAAACAACAAAATGTTCTCAATAATATACTGTACAAGATTCAGTTTTTTTCAACACATTTCTAGTTATCTAAAATGTCCCAATATCCCCCTTCCTTCTTTAATGTTTTAAACATTCCTATATTTATCGGATTTTAGGAAATTGAGGAGTGTTTTGATTCCAACCATGATATATTAAATATTAATACATCAAATTGTTTGCAATAATCTTCTCTATAATATTCAGTTTGGTTCCAAACATTTCTATATACCTCAAAAAACTTAATCACGACCCTCCTTCTTTTAAATATTCATTTTTGTTTTCTTTTGATCGAATTTTTTAAAAATGAGATTATGATTCTAACCATAGGATATTAAATATTAATACATCAAAATGTTCCCAAAAGTCTCATCTACAAAATTCCATTTTGTTCAAAACATATCTAGTATCCGAAAATGTCCTAATCAACACCCCCCCCCCAAATTTTACAGAATTCAATTTTTTTTATGTTTTTTTTTTTTGTTGGATTTTATAAAATTGAGGAGTGATACGACTCCAACCATAGGATCTTAAATATTAATCCTTAAAAATGTTCGCATCTGTCTCTTCTACAAGATTCAGTTTGGTTCCAGACATTTCTAGTCACGTAAAATGTCCTGATTAACCCACCATCGTTTTAAAGAAGTGAAATTTTTCTGTGTTTTTGGTCTAATTTTATATATATGAGGAGTACAACAACTCCAACCGTGGGATCTTAAATATTAATACAACAAAATGTTTGCAATAGTTTCCTCTATTAAATTCTGTTTGGCTCCAGATATTTCTAGTCACCTAAAACGTCCCAATCACGCCCCCACGCTGTTTTTTTAAATATTGATATTTGTGTTCTTTTGATCGAATGTTAGAAACATTAGGGTATTATGATTCTAACCATGGGATATTAAATATTAATGCATCAAAATGTTCACAAGAGTTTCATCCACAAGATGCGATTTGGTTCAAGACATGTCTAGAAGCCTAAAATATTCTTATCATCCCCCACCCCTTTTAAAGAATTCAAATTTTCCGTATTTTGGTTGGATTTCATAAAATTGATATGTGATAAGACTCCAACCATAGTATCTTAAATATTAATCCATGAAACTGTTTGCAATAGTCTCCTCTATAAGATTCAGTTTGGCTCCAGATATTTCTAGCCACGTAAAATGTCCCAATCAATCTCCCCGCCCTTTTAAAAATCCATTTTTGTTTTCTTTTTCATTAAATTTTAGAAAATTAAGGTGTGGTTTGATTCTAACCATGGTATATTAATGCATCAAAATGTTCGCAAGTGTCTCATTTACAAAATTCTATTTGGTTCACAAATCTCTAGTAACCTAAAGTGTCCTAATCACCCCTCTTTTAAAGAATTCATATTTTTCAGTCTTTTTGGTTGGATTTTAGAAAAGTGAGGAGGACAAGACTCTAACCATGGGATGTTAAATATTAATGCATCAAAATGTTCAAAAGTCTCTCTATATGATACAGTTTAGATCTAGGAATTTCTATTCACTTAAGATGTCCTAATAACCCCCCCCTTCCATATAAAATGTCAAGTTTCTTTCTGTTTGATTGTATTTTAAAAAGTTGAGGAGTGTGATGACTCCAACCATGGTATCTTAAATATTATTACATCGAAATGCTCACAACAGTTTTCTCTACAAGATTTAGTTTGGCTCCAGACATTTCTAGCCATCTAAAATGTACTAATCATGCCCACCCCTTTAGAAATTCATTTTTGTCTTCTTTTGATCGAACTTTAGAAAAATTATGAGTGTTATGATTCTAACCATGGTATATTAAATATTAATACACCAAAACGTTTGCAAGAGTCTCATATACAAAATTCCATTTGGTTCAATACACCTCTAATAACCTAAAATGTCCTAACCACTCCCCCTTTAAAGAATTCAAATTCTTCTGTCTTTTTGTTTGGATTTTAAGATATTGAGGAGTGTTATGACTCCAATCATGATATCTAAAATATTAATACATCAAAATGTTCACAACAGTCCCCTCTACAAGATGCAGTTTGTCTCCAGACATTTCTAGTCACCTAAAACGTCCCAATCACTACCCACACCGTTTTAATAATTGATTTTTGTTTTCTTTTTGTTAGAATGTTAGTAGAATTTGGAGAATTATGATATTAACCATGGGATTTTAAATATTAATACAACAAATATTTCTGCAAGAGTTCTAAAAATTTTCAGTTTGGTTCAAGACAACTCTAGAAGCCTAAAATATCCTAATCATCTCCCCCTTTTTTAAAGAATTCAAATTTTCTGTATTTCTGGTTGGATTTCCGAAAGATGAGGAGTGATACGACTCCAACCATGGTATCTTAAATATTAATGCATCAAAATGTTTTCAATAGTCTCCACTATATAATTCAGAATGGCTTCAGATATTTCTAGTCACCTAAAACATCCCAATCACTCATATCGCTCTTTTAAAAATTCATTTTTGTATTCTTTTTGATCGAATTTTAGAAAAAATAGGTGATTTATGATTCTAACTATGGGATATTATAAATTAATGCATCCAAATGTTCGCAAGAGTCTCATCTACAAATTTCTATTTGTTCAACACATCTCTAGTAACCTAAAATGTCCTAATCACCCCTCTTTTAAAGAATTCAAATTTTCTGTCATTTTGATTGGATTTTAGAAAATTGAGGAGTGATTCCACTCCAAATATGGGATCTTAAATATTAATGCATCAAGTATGTTTTCAATAATATTCTCTACAAGATTAAGTTTTTTCAACACATTTCTAGTTATCTAAAATGTCCCAATAACCCCTTCCTTCTTTAATGTTTTAAACATTCGTTTATTTATCGCATTTTAGGAAATTGAGGAGTGTTTTGATTCCAACCATGATATATTAAATATTAACACATCAAAATGTTTGCAATAATCTTCTCTATAATACTCAGTTTAGTTCCAAACATTTCTATATACCTCAAATATCTTAATCACGACCATCCTTCTTTTAAATAGTCATTTTTGTTTTCTTTTTGATCGATTTTTTTAAAAATGAGGAGTGTTATGATTCTAACCATAGGATATTAAATATTAATACATCAAAACGTTCCCAACAGTCTCATCTACAATATTCCATTGTGTTCAAAATATCTCTAGTATCCAAAAATGTCCTAATCAACACCCCCCGTTTTAAAGAATTCAATTTTTTTATGTTTTTTGGTTGGATTTTAGAAAATTGAGGAGTGATACGACTCCAACCATAGGATCTTAAATATTAATTCTTAAAAATGTTCGCAACTGTCTCTCTACAAGATTCAGTTTGGTTCCAGACATTTCTAGTCACTTTAAATGTCCTGATTAACTCCACCATCGTTTTAAAGAAGTGAAATTTTTCTGTGTTTTTGGTCTAATTTATATATATGAGGAGTACAACAAATCCAACCGTGGGATCTTAAATATTAATACAACAAAATGTTTGCAATAGTTTCCTCTATTAGATTCTGTTTGGCTCCTGATATTTCTAGTCACCTAAAACGTCCCAATCACGCCCCCACGCCGTTTTAAATATTGATATTTGTGTTCTTTTTGATCGAATGTTAGAAACATTAGGAATATTATGATTCTAACCATGGGATATTAAATATTAATGCATCAAAATGTTCACAAGAGTTTCATCCACAAGATGCGATTTGGTTCAAGAAATGTCTAGAAGCCTAAAATATTCTTATCATCCCCCACCCCTTTTAAAGAATTCAAATTTTCCATATTTTTGTTGGATTTCATAAAATTGATTAGTGATAAGACTCCAACCATAGTATCTTAAATATTAATCCATGAAACTGTTTGCAATAGTCTCCTCTATAAGATTCAGTTTGGCTTCAGATATTTCTAGCCACGTAAAATGTCCCAATCAATCTCCCCGCCCTTTTAAAAATCCATTTTTGTTTTCTTTTTCATTGAATTTTTAGAAAATTAAGGTGTGTTTTGATTCTAACCATGGTATATTAATGCATCAAAATGTTCACAAGTGTCTCATTTACAAAATTCTATTTGGTTCACAAATCTCTAGTAACCTAATGTGTCCTAATCACCCCTCTTTTAAAGAATTCAAATTTTTCAGTCTTTTGGGTTGGGTTTTATAAAAGTGAGGAGTGACACGACTCTAACCATGGGATGTTAAATATTAATGCATCAAAATGTTCATAAAAGTCTCCTCTATAAGATACAATTTAGTTCTAGGAATTTCTATTCACTTAAGATGTCCTAATAACCCCCCCTTCCATATAAAATGTCAAGTTTCTTTCTGTTTGATTGTATTTTAAAAAGTTGAGGAGTGTGATGACTCCAACCATTGTATCTTAAATATTATTACATCGAAATGCTCGCAACAGTCTTCTCTACAAGATTTAGTTTGGCTCCAGACATTTCTAGCCATCTAAAATGTACTAATCATGCCCACCCCCTTTTAGAAATTCATTTTTGTCTTCTTTTTGATCGAACTTTAGAAAAATTATGAGTGTTATGATTCTAACCATAGTATATTAAATATTAATACACCAAAACGTTTGCAAGAGTCTCATATACAAAATTCCATTTGGTTCAATACACCTCTAATAACCTAAAATGTCCTAACCACTCCCCCTTTAAAGAATTAAAATTCTTCTGTCTTTTTGTTTGGATTTTATGATATTGAGGAGTGTTATGACTCCAATCATGATATCTAAAATATTAATACATCAAAATGTTCACAACATGTCCAATCTACAAGATGCAGTTTGTCTCCAGACATTTCTAGTCACCTAAAACGTCCCAATCACTACCCACGCCTTTTTAATAATTGATTTTTGTTTTTCTTTTGTTAGAATGTTAGTAGAATTAGGAGAATTATGTTATTAACCATGGGATTTTAAATATAAATACAACAAATGTTTCGCAAGAGTTCTAAAAATTTCATTTTGGTTCAAGACAACTCTAGAAGCCTAAAATATCCTAATCATCCCCCCCCCTTTTAAAGAATTCAAATTTTCTGTATTTCTGGTTGGATTTCAGAAAGATGAGGAGTGATACGACTCCAACCATGGTATCTTAAATATTAATGCATCAAAATGTTTGCAATAGTCTCCACTATATGATTCAGTATGGCTTCAGATATTTCTAGTCACCTAAAATGTCCTAATCTTCACCCGTATAAAAAGTCAATATTGTGTCATTTTTAATTTATTATAAAAAATAGAACAGTGTAATGACTCCAACCATGGTATCTTAAATAGTAATACATCAAAATGTTCGCTACAGTCTCCTCTACATGATTCAGTTTGGCTCTAGACATTTCTAGCCATCTAAAATGTACTAATCATGCCGTCTCTTTTAGAAATTCATTTTTGTGTTCTTTTTTGATCAAATGTTAGAAAATTAGAGTATTATGATTCTAACCATGGCATATAAAATATTAATACATCACAATATTCGCAAGATTCTCATCTACAAGATTCCATTTGGTTCAAGACATATCTTGAAGCCTAAAATATTAAAATAATCCCCCTCACTTTTAAAGAATTCACAATTTCTGTCTTTTTGGTTGGATTTCAGAAAATTGAGGAGTTATACGACTCCAACCATGTGGTCTTAAATATTAATGCATCAGAATGATTGCAATTGTCTCCTCTAAGAGATTCAGTTTGGTTCCAGATATTTCTATACATAAAATGTCCCAATCACGCACCCCGCCCTTTTAAAAATTCATTTTTGTGTTCTTTTTGATCGAGTTTTAGAAAAGTAAGGAATGTTATGATTCTAACCATGGGATAATAAATATTAATACATAGAAATTTTCGTATCAGTGTCCTCTACAAAATTCAGTTTGGTTCCAGACATCTCTAGTCTTTTAAAATGTACTAATCAACCCTCCCCTATTTTAAGAATCCAAATTTTTTTGTCTTTTTTCGGATTTAAAAAATAGAAGAGTGCTACGACTCAAACCATGGGATCTTAAATATTAATACATCAAATAGTTCTCAATAGTCTTCTCTACAATATTCAAATTGGTTCAAGACGTATCTGGAAGTCTAAAATATTTTAATCATCCCTTTATCTTATAAAGATTTCAAATTTTCTGTATTTTTGGTTGGATTTCAGTAAATTAAGGAAGGCTACGACTCCTACCGTGTGATATTTAATATTCATACAATAAAACCTTCACAACAGTCACCACTAAAAGATTCAGATTTGTTCAAGACCTCTGAAGTAGCCTAAAATATCGTAATCTCCCACAAATTTAAAGAATTCAAATTTTTCTGTTTTTAGGTTGCATTTTAGAAAATTGAACAATGACACGACTCCAACCAGTAGATATTAAATATAAAAGCATCAAAATGTTTGCAATAGTCTTCTCTACATAATTCAGTTTGGTTCCAGACATTTCTAATCACTTAAAATGTCCTAATTACCCCCCTCCCCCAATTTTAAACAAGTCAAATTTTAGGTGTTTTTGGATGAATTTTATATATATGACGAGTACAACGACACCAACCATGGGATCTTAGGTATTAATACATAAAAATGTTTGCAACAGTTTCCTCTGCAAGATTCAGGTTGGTGTTAGACATTTCATGATACCTAAAATGTCCTAATCAACACCCCCTATATAAAGTCAATTTGGTGTCATTTTTAATTTATTTTAAAACATTGAGGAGTGTTATGACTCCAACCATGGTATCTTAAATATTAATGCATCATATTGTTCGCAACAGTTCCCTTTACAAGATTCAGTTTGGTTCACGACATCTCTAGTCTTCTAAAATGTCCTAATCAAACCTCCCCTATTTTAAGAATTCAAATTTTTGTCTCTTTTTTCGGATTTAAAAAATAGAAGAGTGCTACGACTCAAACCATGGGATCTTAAATATTAATACATCAAAATGTTCTCAATAGTATTCTCTACAAGATTCAGTTTTTTTCAACACATTTCTGGCCATCTAAAATGTCCCAATATCCCCCAGTATTAAATATTCGTTTCTTATCGGATTTTAGAAAATTGAGGAGAATTATGATTCTAACCATGATATATTAAATATTAAGACATCAAAATATTTGAAATAGTTTCCTGGATAAGGTTCAGTTTGGTTCCAAAGATATTTAAAATCTAAAATATACTAATCACTCCCCTCCCCCTTTTAAATATTTTTTTTTGCTTTCTTTTGGATCAAATGTTTTAAAATTAGAGTGTTACAGTTATAACGATGGGATATTAAATGTTAATACATTACAATTTTCGCAAGAGTGTCATCTACAAGATTCAATTTTGTTCAAGACATCTCTAGTTGCCTAAAATAGCCTAATCACTCCCCCTTTTAAAGAATTCAAATTTTCAGTCTTTTGGTCGGATGTTAGAAATATGAGGAGTGCTACTACCCCAGCCATGTGATCTTAAATAGTAATACATCAAAATGTTCGCAATTTATATCTAAACAAGATTCAATTTCTTTCAAGACATTTCTATTCACTTACAATGTCCCAAAACCCCCCTCCCCTTTAAATTATCAAACATCTGTTTAGTGGTGAATACATTATTTTAGGAAATTGAAAAGTGTTATGATTCCAACCATGCTATATCAAATATTAATTCATCAAAATGTTTGCAATAGTCTCCTCAATAAGATTCAGTTTTGTTCAGATCATTTCTACTCATCTAAATTGTCATAAACACCACTTCTCCCTTTTAAATATTCATATTTCTTTTCTATTTGATGGAATTTTAGAAACATGAGGAATGTTATGATTCTAACTATGGGATATTAAATATAAATACTTCCACTTGTTCGGAAGAATCTCATTTACAGAATTCCATTTGGTTCAATACATCTCTAGTGTTTAAAAATGTCCTAATAACCCCCCTCCTTTTAAAAAATCATATGTTCTGTCTTTTTGGTTGAATTTTAGAAAACTGAGGAGAGATACGAATTCGAACATTGGATCTTAAATATTAATGCATCAAAGTGTTAACAACAGTCTCCTCTAAAGGATTGAGTTTTGTTCTAGACTTTTCAAGTCACTTAAAATGTTCTATTTAAGAAACCCCCTTAAAGAATTGAAATATTTATGTGTTTTTGGCCTAATTTTATAAATATGAGGAATGATATGACTTAAACCATGAGATCTTAAATATTAATACATCAAAAAGTTTACAACAGTCATTTCTAAGAGAATAAGTTTGGTTTAAGACATTTCTAGCCATCTAATATGTCCCAATAATATCCACCCCCTCTTTAAAGTATTGAACTTTTGTTATTTATGGGATTTTAGGAAATATAGGAGTGTTATGATTCCAGCCATGGGATCTTAAATATTAATACATCAAAGTGTTTGTAATAGTCTCGTGTACAAGATTCAATTTAATACCATATACTTCTCTACACATAAAAGTTACAAATATCCTCCCGTTCTTTGTAAAAAGTCAATTTCTTGTCTGTTTGATTGTATTTTAAAAACATTGAGGAGTGTGATGACTGCAACTATGGTATATTAAATATAATTATATCAAAATGTTTGCAACAGTCTTCTCTACAGAATTCAGTGTGGCTCCAGATATGTCTAGTCTCCTAAAATGTCCTAATCACCCTCTTTTTTAAATAATTCAAATTTTTTTCGTCGAATTTTTGAAAATTGAGGAGTGCTGCGACTTCAACCATAGCATCTTAAATATTAATGCATTAAAAACCTTAAAATTGTCACCTCTGAAAGATTCTGTTAATTCCAATACAATTCTAGTCATCTAACATTTCCTAATGACCGCCCCTCTCCTCTTTAAAGTATTAAATTTTCGCTTTTTATAATGGGTTTTAGGAAATTGAGGAGCGCTATGATTCCAACCATGGAATCTTATATATTAATATATCACAATGTTTTCAATACTCTCCTCGAGAAGATTCAGTTTGGTTCCACACATTTCTTGAAAAATAAAATGTCCTAATCATCTCCCCAATAAGAAGTCAATTTTGTGTCTTTTTCATTGTATTTATGTAATTGAGGTGTGTTATGACTCCAACCATGGCATCTTAAATATTAACACTCAAAATTATCGCAACAGTCTTCTACAAGATTCCGTTTGGCTGAAGACATTTCTAGCCACCAAAATATACTTATCAGCCCATTTAGAAATTCATGCATAAAATGTTTGCAATAGTCTCTCTACGATATTCAGTGTGGTTCCAGATATTTCTATACTTAAAAATGTCGTAATCATGCCCAGGCCCTTTTTAAAAATTCATTTTTGTGTTGTTTTTGATCGAATTTTAGAAAAATTTGGAGTGTTTTGATTCTAACCATGGTATATTAAATATTAATACATCAAAATTTTCGTATCAGTGTCCTCTACATGAATCAGTTTGGTACCAGACATCTCTAGTCTTCTAAAATGTCCTAATTAGCCCTCCCTCATTTTAAGAATTGAAATTTTTGTGTCTTTTTTCAGATTTAAAAATAGAAGAGTGCTACGTATCAAACCATGGGATCTTAAATATTAATACATCAAAATGTTTTCAATAGTATTTTCTAAAAGATTCAGTTTTTTCAACACATTTCTAGTCATCTAAAATGTCCCAATATCCCCATTTTAATGTATTAAACATTCGTCTTTTATTGGTTTTTAGAAAATTGAGGAGTGTTTTGATTCCAACCATGATATGATAAATATTAGTAAACCAAAATTATTGCAATAATCTTCTCTATAAGATTCAGTTTGGTTCCAAACATTTCTAGATACCTAAAATATCCTAATCACGAATCTCCCTCTTTTAAATATTCATTTTGTTTTCTTTTGATCAAATTTTTGAAAAATGAGGAGTGTTATGATTCTAAACTATGGGATATTAAATATTAATACATCAAAATGTTCCCAAGAGTCTCATCTACAAAATTCCATTTGGTTCAAAACATCTCTAGTATCCTAAAAATTTCCTAATCAACCCCGTTTTAAAGAATACAAATTTTGTGTTTTTTGGTTGGATTTTAGAAAATTGAGGAGTGATACGACTCCATATATGGGATATTAAATATTAATGCATCAAAATGCTCGTTATTTCTAGACATTTCAAGTCACTTAAAATGTCCTAATTAACTCCCTCCTTTAAAAAATTCGCATTTTTATATATTATTGGTCGAATTTTACAAATAAGAGGATACAATGACTCCAACTATGGGATCTTACACATTAATACATCAAAATGTTTGCAATAGTCACATCTACAAGATTCAGTTTGGTACCAGACATCTCTAATCTACTAAAATGTCCCATTCGAATCCCCCTTTTTTAGGAATTCAAATTTTTGTGTCTTTTTGGTCGGATTTTATATAATTGAGGAGAGCTACGACGCCAACCATGGTTTCTAAAATACTATTACATCAAAATATTTCCGGTAGTCTCCACTACAAGATTCAGTTTGGTACCAGACATTTCCTTGTCTCTCTAAAACGTCCTAATATCCTCCCGTTCCCTATAATAAGTTAATTTTGGGTCTGTTTGATAGTATTTTAAAAAATTGAGAAGTGTGATGACCCAAACATGGTATTTTAAATATTAAAACATCAACATGTTCACAACAGTCTTCTCTACAAGACTCCAGTTTGGTTCCAGATATCTCTATGCTCCTGAAATGTACAAATTATTCCTCACCTTTTAAGGAATTCAAATTTTTTAATCTTTTGGTCGAATATTAGAAAAATTGGGGAATGCTACAACTCCAAACATGGGATCTTAAATATTATTACATAAAAAACTTCACAACAGTCACCATTAAAAGATTCAGTTTGGTTAAGACTTCTATATTAGTCTAAAATATCCTAATCAACCCCACAAATTTACATAATTCAAATTTTCTGTTTTTGGTTGGATTTAAGAAAATTGAGGAATGACACGACTCAACCATGGGATCTTAAATGTAGAAAAAGCATCAAAATGTTTGCAATAGTCTCCTTTAAAAGAATCAGTTTAGTATTAGATATTTCTACTCACTTAAAATGTCCTAATTACCCCTCACTTACTAATTTTAAAGAAGTCAAATTTTTATGTCTGTTTGGTCGAATTTTATAAATATGAAGAGTACAACGACTGTAACCATGGGAATTGAAGTATTAATGCATTAAAATGTTTGCAACAGTTTCTTCTACAAGATTCAGTTTTGCTTCAGATATTTTCTAGCGAACTAAAATGTCCCATCCACCCCACCCTGCCATTTTAGAAATTCATTTTTGTGTTCTTTTAAATCGAATTTTAGAAAAATTATGAATGTTATGTTTCTATACTAGGGATATTAAATATTAATACACGAAAACGTTCGCCTAAAGACTCATATACAAAATTCCATTTAGTTCAATAACCTCTAGTAACCTAAAATATCCTAACTCCTCCCCCTTTAAAGAATTCAAATTTTTATGTCTTTTTGTTGGATTTTAGAAAATTGAGGAGTGATTCGAGTCCAGCCATGGGATCTTAAATAATAATGCTCAAAAATTTTCGCATGTGCCTCCTCGACAAGATGCAGTTTGGTTCTAGATATTTCTAGACATTTAAATGCCCTAATTACCCCACCCCCATTTTAAAGCAGTCAAATTTAAATGTGTTTATGGTCGAATATTTTACGTATGAGGAGTACAACGACTCCAACCATAATAACTTAAATATTAATGTATCAAAATGTTTGCAACAGTTTCCTCTACGAGATTCAGTTTGGCTCCAGATATTTCTATACATAAAATGTCCAAATCACGCCCCCCATCCTTTTAAAAATTCTTTTTTCTGTTCTTTTTGATCGAATTGTAGAAAAATAAGAAGTGTTATGATACTAACCATGGGATATTAAATATTAATACATCAAAATTTTCGTATCAGTGTCCTCTACATGATTGAGTTTGGTTCCAGACATCTCTAGCTTTCTAAAATGTCCTAATAAGCCCTCCCCTATTTTAAGAATTCAAATTTTTGTGTCTAATTTTCGGATTTAAAAAATAGAGGAGAGCTAGGACTCAAACCATGGGATCATAAATATTAAAACAACAAAATGTTCTTAATAATACTCTCTACAAGATTCAGTTTTTTTCAGCACATTTCTAGTCATCTAAAATGTCCCAATATCCCCACATTTTAATGTATAAAACATTCGTTTTTTTAGATTTTAGGAAATTGAGGGAGTGTTTTGATTCCAACCATGATATATTAAATATTAATACACCAAAATGTTTGCAATAATCTTCTCTATAAGATTCAGTTTGGTTCCCAAACATTTGTAGATACCTAAAATATCCTAATCACGACCCTCCCTCTTTTAAATATTCATTTTTGTTTTCTTTTAATCGAATTTAAAAAAATGAGGAGTGTTATGATTCTAACCATGGGATATTAAATATTAAAACATCAAATGTTTCTAAGAGTCTCATCTACAAAACTCCATTTGGTTCAAAACATCTTTAGTATCCTAAAATTTCCTAATCACTCCCGTTTTAAAGAATTAAAATTTTTCTGTTTTTTTGGTTGGATTTCAGAAAATTGAGGAGTGACACGACTCCATACATGGGATTTTAAATATTAATGCATCAAAATGTTCGCAACAGTCTCCTCTACAAGATTCAGTTTAGTTCCTGACATTTCAAGTCACTTAAAATGTCCTAATTAACACCTCCCTTTTAAAGAAGTCAAATTTTTATATATTTTTGGACGAATTTTATAAATAAGAGGATACAACGACTCCAACTGTGGGATCTTACATATTAATACATCAAAATGTTTGCAATAGTTCCTCTACAAAATTCAGTTTAGTTCAGAGACATCTCTAATCTTTTTAAAATGTCCTATACAGGTCCCCTTTTTTTAGGAATTCAAATTTTTGTTTCTTTTGGTCGGATTTTAGGTAATTGATGAGAGCTAGGAGACTCCAACAATGGTTTCTTAAATACTATTACATTAAAATGTTTGCAAAAGTATCCACTACAAGAGTCAGTTTGTTACCAGACATTTCTTGTCACCTAATATCCTCCCGGTCCCTATAATAAGTTCATTTTGTGTCTGTTTGATTGTATTTTAAAAATTGAAACGCTTGATGACCCAACCATGGTATCTTTATTAATACATCAAAATGTTCACCCCTAGTCTTCTCTACAAGATTCAGTTTGGTTCCAGATATCTCTAGGCTCCTGAAATGTATTAATCATTCCTCACCTTTTAAGGACATAAAATTTTTTTAACCTTTTTGGTCAGAAATTTAGAAAAATTGGGAATGCTACGACTGCAAACTTGATATCTTAAATATATAATTTACATTAAAAACTTCACAACAGTCACCACTAAAAGAATTAGTTTGAGCTGAAGAACTTCTATAGTAGTCTAAAAACAACCTAATCCCAAAAACCAAACCAATCCCAAAAATTCTAAAGAATTCAAATTTTCTGTTTTTTGGTTGGATTTTAGAAAGAATTGAGGGAATGACACGACTCCAACCATGGATCTTTAAATATAAAAGCAACATTCAAATGTTTGCCATAACTAGTCTCCTCTAAAAGATTCCGTTTAGTTCCACACATTTCTACTCACTTAAAATGTCCTAATAATCCCTCACTTTACTAATTTTAAAGAAGTCAAATTTTTGTGTGTTTTTGTTCGAATTTTATAAATATGAAGAGTACAACGACTCTTACCAAAGGGATCTTTAGTATTAATACATGTCAGAATGTTTGCAACAAGTTTCCTCTACAAGATTCAGTTTTAGCTTCAGATATTTCTCATACCAAACTAAAATGTCCCTATCACTCCCCCCGCCCTTTTAGAAATTCATTTTTGTGTTCTTTTTGATCGAATTTTAGAAAAAATTATGAGTGTTATGATTCTATCCTTGGGATATTAAATATTAATACACAAAAACTTTCGCATAGTGTCTCATATACAAAATTCCATTTAGTTCAATACATCTCTAGTAATCCTAAATTATCCTAACCACTCCCCCTTTAAAGAATTCAAAATTTTTTCTGTTTTTTTGGTTGGATTTTAGATAATTGAGGAGTGATCCAAGTCCAGCCATGGGATCTTAAATATTAATTCTTATAAACTTGATTTTGCAACTGTCTCCTCTATAAGATTCAAGTTTGGTTCCAGACATTTTTTGGATACTGAAAATGTCCTAATCAAATCCCCTTATAAAAAATCATTTTCAATTTTTTGTCATTTTTAATTTATTTTAAAAAATTGAGGAGTGTTATGACTCCAAACATGGGATCTTAAATATTATTACACCAAAACTTTTCACAACAGTCACCACTAAAAAGATTCAGTTTGGTTAAGACTTCTGCATAGTAGTCTAAAATATCTAATAATCAACCCCACAAATTTAAAGAATTCCAAATTTTCTTCTGTTTTTTGGTTGGATTTTAGAAAATTGAGGGCCAATGACACGACTCCAACCATAAGATCTTAAATATAAAAGCATCAAAATGTTTTGCAATAGTCTCCTTTAAAAGGAATCAGTTTAGTATTAGACGTTTCTACTCACTTAAAATGACCTAATTTACCCCTCACTTTTTTAATTTTTAAAAAGAAGTCAAATTTTTATGTGTGTGTTTGGTCGAATTTTTATAAATATGAAGAGTACAACGACTGTAACTACATGGGAATTGGAAGTATTAATGCATTAAAATGTTTGCAACAGTTTCTTCTACAAGATTCAGTTTTGCTTCAGATATTTTCTAGCGAACTAAAAATGTCCCATCCACCCACCCCTGCCATTTTAGAAATTCATTTTTGTGTTCTTTTAAATCGAATTTTAGAAAAATTATGAATGTTATGTTTCTATACTAGGGATATTAAATATTAATACACCAAAAACGTTCGCCTAGAGTCTCATATACAAAATTCCATTTAGTTCGATACACCTCCTGAGTAACCTAAAAATATCCTAAACCCCTCCCCTTTAAAAATTCAGAATTTTTTATGTCTTTTTGTTGGATTTTAGAAAATTGAGGAGTGATTCGAATCCAGCCCTGGGATCTTAAATAATAATGCTTAAAAATGTCTCGCATGTGCCTCCTCGACAAGATGCAGTTTGGTTCTAGATATTTCTAGACATGTTAAATGCCCTAAATTCACCCCCACCCCCATTTTAAAAAAGTCAAATTTATATGTGTTTATGGTCGAATATTTTACGTATGAGGAGTACAAACTGACTCTGAACCATAATAACTTAAATATTAATGCATCAAAATGTTTTCAACAGTTTCCTCTACGAGATCTCAGTTTGGCCTCCAGATATTTTCTATACATAAAATGTCCAAATCCCACGCCCCGTCCTTGTAAAAATTCTTTTTCTGTTCCTTTTGATCGAATTGTTGAAAAATAAGAAGTGTTATGATACTAATCATGTGGATATTAAATATTAATACACAAAATTTTCGTATCAGTGTCCTCTACATGATTGAGTTTGGTTCCAGACATCTCTAGTTTTCTATAATGTCTAATAAGCCCTCCCCTATTTTAAGAATTCAAATTTTTGTGTGCTAATTTTCGGATTTACAAAATAGAGAGAGCTGGGACTCAAACCATGTGGGATCATAAATATTAAAAAACATCAAAATGTTCTTAATAATACTCTCTACAAAGATTCAGTTTTTTCAGCACATTTCTAGTCATCTAAAATGGGGTCCCAATATCCCCACATTGTAATGTATAAAACGTTCATTTTTTTGGATTTTAGGAAATTGAGGAAGTGTTTTTGATTCCAACCATGATATATTAAATATTAATACACCAAAATGTTTTGCAATAATCTTCTCTTATAAGATTCCAGTTTGGTTCCAAACATTTGTAGATACCTAAAATATCCCTAATCCACGACCCTCCCTCTTTTAAATATTCATTTTGTTTTTCTTTTAACTCAATTTAAAAAAATGAGAGTGTTATGATTTCTAACCATGGGATATTAAAAATTAAAACATCAAATGTTTCCTAGAGTCTCATCTACAAAATTCCATTTGGTTCAAGAAACTTATCTCTAGTATCCTGAAAATTTCCCTAATCCCACTCCCTGCACCCCCCACCCCCCCGTTTTAAAGAATTCAAATTTTCTTCTGTTTTTTTTGTTGGATTTTTAGAAAATTGAGAAGTGACACACGACTCCATATATGGGATTTTAAATTTTAATGCATCAAAATGTTCTGCAACAGTCTCCTCTAGCAAGATTCAGTTGTGTTCCAGACATTTCAAGTTCACTTAAAATGGAGGAGTTAATTAGGACATTTCAAGTCACTTAAAATGTCCTAATTAACTCCCTCCCTTTCTAAGTCAGAATTTTTTATATATTTTTTGCATCGAATTTTATAAATAAGTGGATACAACATTTGACTTCCAACTGTGGGGATCTTACATATTAATACATCAAAATGTTTACGCAATATTTCCCTCTACAAAATTCAGTTTGGTTCCAGACATCTCCTAATCTTCTAAAATGTCCTATACGTGTCCCCCCTTTTTAGGAATTCAAATTTTTGTGTCTTTTTTGGTCGGATTTTAGATAATTTGATGAGAAGCTACGACTCCAACAATGGTTTCAGTAAATACTATTACATTAAAATGTTTGCAATAAGTATCCACTACAAGAGTCAGTTTGTTACCAGACATTTCTTGTCACCTAATATCCTCCTGGTCCCTATAATAAGTTCATTTTGTGTCTGTTTGATTTGTATTTTAAAAAAATTGAAACGCTTGATGACCCAAATCCATGGTATCTTTATTAATACATCAAAAATGTTCACCCCAGTCTTCTCTACAAGATTCAGTTTGGTTCCAGATATCTCTAGGCTCCTGGGAAATGTACTAAATCATTCCCTCACCTTTAAGGAAATAAAATTTTTAATCTTTTTGGTCCAAATTTAGAAAAATTTGGGAATGCTACGACTGCAAAACTTGATATCTTAAATATAATTACTTTAAAAACTTCACAACAGTCACCACTA